>NW_023609100.1:0-22330 GCF_013339725.1 Rhipicephalus microplus
TACACCACTCGGTCAGAACTTGGGGCAGAAGTACTGCAGCAGTTTAGAGATGTTTGGAGCTCAGCTAGACTGAAAGCTTGGTTATATGCCTCGTTTCTAGTGCAGTTGTGTTCGAGTTTCTGCTTTTCTATTCTTGTTCTGTATTTTTGGAAAGTGTCAGTATAGTGGGACGAGCTGGACAACCGTTCGAAGTGTGCCCCGAGGAAGTTTGCATGATCTTCCAAGGTATCACCCCGAGTGTTTACGAGTGGAAGTGTGTGTACTTGTTTTCCTATCCTAACAACCATGTTCCAGACTTCAACCTCCTGTGTGTATGAATCGCTCCCTGACAAAAACTTCCGCCAGCTTTCTCTTCTGGCCTGCCGACACGTTCTCCTGCCTTGAGGCTTTATTTTCTTGAAGGTGTCAAGGTTTTCGGCTGTCGGTGAGTTCGGAAGCAGCCTCCATGCTCTGTATTGCTGTTTGTGCGCGTTTCGGCATTCAGAGTTCCACCATGGGACACGTCGTTTTCCAGGGTGTCCATTTGTTTGTGGGATGCATTTTGATGCAGCATCAATCAAAAACGCTGTGAAGTAGTCGACAGCAACATCAATGCTTAAAGTACATATCTCCCTTCAATCTAGACGAGCGATTGTATAAAACTGTTCCCAGTCGGCTCTGTTTATGAGCCATTTGGGAACACGTGGTGGACGCTCAGTTGCTGTAGTTGTGCTCAAAACTACGGGGAAGTGGTCACTTCCGTACAGATTACTGACGACTTTCCACTGGAGTAGAGGCGCAAGAGATGGTGATACTATGCTTAGGTTTATGTAGGAGTAGGTGTTATGAGCGAGATTATAATAGGTTTGTTCTTTTCGATTTAGGAGACATTCGCTCGACAAGAGAAGGAACTGTTCAATCAGTCGACCTCGCGCGTCGCAACGAGAGTCACCCCATAGCCTGCTATGCGCATTAAAGTCTCCAAGGAGAACATAAGGCTCCGGAAGTTTATCAATTAAAGAGTGTAAATCACGTTTTTGCAGCTGATAGCTAGGAGGAATGTAAATAGTGCAAAATGTGATCAGTTTATCAAAAAGAACCGCTCGAACAACCACTGCCTCAAGGGATGTTTGGAGTTGTAAGTGTGTGCATGCTATCCCTTGATTCACTATAATGGCAACACCTCCGGATGATGTCGTGGCATCAACACGGTCCTTTCGGAAAATAACGTATTTACGAAGAAAATTTGTGTGTTTTGAATTAAGGTGTGTTTCTTGTACACACAGCACTTTTGGTGAGTGTTCATGTAAAAGTTCTTGGATGGCGTCAAGGTTTCTGAGAAGGCTCCTGACGTTCTATTGTATAATTTGAGTGTTCATGGTGAATGTAAAATAGTGCTGTGTGTAAGAAAAGCGAGTGGCTGTTTAGACGGGGAGTTTGAGTTCACGTAACAGGGCCGTCACCAGGCCCTGTTATCTGCTTTTTTGTTTTCTAGGCACACTCCAAGGAGCCACGCCGCTCTTTCGGCACCAAGGGTACCGATGTATCCATTGCCTCCTTGGAGGCACTGGATGCCCGCACATGCGGGCTGTTAGTTCGAATTTTGGGCCTCGTCTGGTGAGGTGAGGCATTGAGACCTGAGGACTCTGGAGTCTCCGGTCTCTGTTTGGGAGTAGGCGGTGTAGCCTGGGCTACAGCCGCCTTGGGGGCAGGTGCCACAACCACCGGCTCGGTATGCGCAGGCCGAAGGAGTAGCAAGGGCTGGTGCGGCGGTGCCCCCTGACGCATCAGCGTATGTAGGTCCATAGAATGGTGCGACTCTTCACCGTGTTTGCTTAAATGATATGTTCTCCTTCGCCTTTAATGTAATTATTTCTTTTTTTTTCAGTATGTGCAGGAGCGTGAATATGCGGCATGGTTTCCTTCGCAGTTTACACAGTGTGGCGGTTGTTTGCAGTTCTCAGGCAAATGGCCTGAGACTCCACATTGTGCACATTGAACAAGTTTGGCGACCACGACAGGTTTTAGAGCCATGGCCATACCTCTTGCATTGGAAGCAACGACGAGGGTTTGGTCTATACGGCCTGATAGATGTCTTCGTGTACCCTGTTTGAATAGATTCTGGTAGTTTACTGGATGCAAACGTGAGCATTAAGTGTTTCGTCGGTAGTTCCTTATTATCTCTTTTGATGATAATTCTCTGTACATTATTGACATTTTGGCTCTTCCACCCTTCTAAATGTTCAGTTTCGGTCAGGTCAAGTAAGTCTGCGTCAGATACCACTCCGCGAGTGATGTTCATAGATCTGTGTGGTGTTACGGTGATTGGTGCGTCACCAAACGTTGAGAGGCTGTCTAGCTTTACAAATTGTGCTTTGTCCCGAATTTCGAGGAAAAGGTCTCCGCTAGCCATTTTGGTTACATTGTATCCAGCCCCGAGAGTTTCAGTAAGACACCTGGCAACTACGAAAGGAGATACGGTCCTGACTTGCTTTCCGGTTTTTTCACAGTGAATGACGTGGAAGTGGCGGAAAGTTTCTATTGGCTGGTTGAAGAAATTTATGTCATCGGTGCGTACCAGCTTTAGGCCGGCACGATCATACAGTAGAGGGAATGCTCCATGCATGCCGGTCTTATTTTCGTTCAGCCGCATCGACGCCCACCCACCACGGAGCCCAACAAGGGGACGCTGCAAGTTTGCAGGTGCTGAAAGCTTGCAGACGTCTGCCGTACAACACTGCCATAACCCAATGCGCCTAGACCAAGGTAGGCTATTTGCACAGGGTTAACCCTTGCCGCCAGGAAAATTGGAAGTAAACAGAAGAGATAAGTAGACAGGACAGACTAAAAGAGAGAGATAAAGACGAAGTTGTAGGGGAGAGCGATAGCAAAAGGCGACTGCCGATTTCCCCTGGGTGGGTCAGCCCAGGGGTGCCGTCTACGTGAAGCCGGGGCCAAAGGGTGTGTTGCCTCTGCCGGGGGGCCTTAAAGGTCCAATCACCTAGCGTCGGCTCAGCCCACAGGATTCCCTTTTCCCCGGACACGGCAAAGCCACGCACGGCTAGGCGTGGGAGAGAGTCGAAACTCCCCCATTAGCTCGGGTCCGTGGTGTCGCTACGCACCAAACGCCTACTTACGCAGACGCCCCTGCGGGGGAAGTTTGGAGATGACGTCGAGAGTTATTTCAGATGGATTGTCGACGAAAACTGTACCTTTACTATACAGCAAATAAAGGAGGCTCTGGAGAAAGAAATGCCAGGAGTAACAATCAGCGCAAGCACAGTCGATCACTTGCTGGATGCCCACTCTGCTACTCGATGAAGCTAGTGACGCAGAGGCCTACAGATCGCAACCATGACAATATCCAGCACAGCTGCATGCTGTACGCCCAATGGCTGCAGTCTGATGAACCGCGTGTTTGCCGCTTCTATTTGGATGAGACTAACTTCAATATCTGGTGTTTCAGGAACTTCGGCAGGGCAGCTAAAGGACAACCAGCTGTGCGCATGACCACAACGACAAAGGGAGCGAACTTGAACATTATAGAATGCATGCCCGCAAATGGAGTTATTCACTAGACTATGTGGACAAAGTTCATTGGGTTGTTTTTGATGATTCCCTAAGCGATGTTTCGGCCCGCGTAGAACGTGATGAGCCAAATACCAAAGCTGTATTCCTTTTTGATAATGCACCTGCTCATGGTCGAGCAGAACAGGTGGTTTTGGCTAATTCCCTGCACTATAATAAGCGCCTGCCAGCGTATATGTTAAGGAAGGGATAAAGAAGGGAGTGCAGTCCCTTCTTTAACCCTATAAAAGAAGCCTTCTCCAAATTGAAGTCACACGTGAAGGCCTACCTGAGCGAACGTCGTAATTTAGTTTTAGTGACACCGCAAGGCATGACGACGAAGGAGCACAGGCGTTCTTTGCTGCTGGATGCGGCTCGCCACTCCATGCAACAAATACAGCGCATGGACTGCGCGGCCTTTAATCGGCACAATTTCCTCTTTCGTGCCTGCCGCTTTGCGTGAAGATGACTTGTGAACGTCCGTCTCTGAGCTCTATGAGACAGTTCTGTTTTAATGAATACACTCACCTCTGCCTACGTTGCGTTTCTTGAATAATTAGTAGTGAGCACTCTTGTTTTCCTTATATATATATATATATATATATATATATATATATATATATATATATATATATATATAAATATACATTGAGAGAGAGAGAATAAACAAATAATTTAGTGATTGCACTGCATCCGCAAGCTTCCAATGTGCGATGAGAGAAGGTCAATTGCATGTTATTATCGTTTTGTTTCATCTATGTTAGTTTCATCACATTTGGTCAAGTACGTCACAAAACTACCAAGCTAAACATACAATCAGTACTGTTCGTATCATTGGAGACATTTAATTTTGTTTGAATAAAAAGATAAGAGCACACAATATTGTAAGATGAAACTTCCATTGCCACATCAGGTTGATCAGTTTTACGTTTTATGTGCACTGCAGGACAAAAACTTATTGGTATTATTTCTTTTTCACAGTGCCGGGCGACGGCCTCTTAATTTCTTGATTAAGTAGCTGCCATTGACCCATCACTGCCCACGGCCAGGTTTTCGATATCTTGGTATGCATTCCGGCACTCCAATAAACATAGTGCGTCCTTTGCATTACATGACCTGTTTTGGTCATGCAATGTAGTGTGTGCCAAAGCCGATCTCGAGCTTTAGTGAGGGACACTGAATTTAATTGCAATGTAAAATATTTAGTAATATGTTCCTGTGTTTTTTCGTTTTCATTGAAATTAGTTCACCTGGGCGAAGCACTCATTATACAAACTTGCGCATAGCAAAGTATAAGCATTCCAAACACGGCTGAAGCAAACCACGGCAGTAATATTTTTTTCACGAATACTATCGACGAATAAAATAAATGATAATTTATTCCACCTTTCGACTATTGTCTTTTATACTGTGGGAACTACATTTACATTGCACTGCCATTTTCATACCCAGTATTCTGGTTTTTGTGCGTGGAATAAACTGGCTGGTACCTGAAATAAATTCATTGGCAGTTGGATTGAACACGGTGGCACTTTTATTAAGCTCAATGGCACGCGGCCTGAGTCAGTTGGCGCTTTGATTAAATTTGTTGGCGCTTGGAATAAATTTTCGACACAACGATTAAATAGCTCGGCACTCAAATTATTTCAATGGCGTGCAGATTATTTAAGCTGGCACTTGAATTAAAGTGAGAAGGAAAACCTGTGGATGTGATGAATGCCCCTGCTTAAAGTAATACAATGGGCACTGGTAGATGACAATCATCTGAGCATGTGCATACGTTGATGCTTGCGTAGCAATTAAAAAGCACTCCATTACACACGTCGTGTGTGCACTCTGATCATGACATCCGAAAACAGTCAAGAAAGCCCCGCTGCATGCAACTGTGGCATACGATTATAGCGATACCAAGTGGTATGTTTTGGCCAGTTGATCACAATAAAAAAAATTGAACCCACCTCCCCGAAGAGAGTGAGTGAGTGAAACAACTTTATTCGGTCCACAATAGACGCGAGTAAACTCAGCGTCACCTGGCTAGGCCCACTCGGGGACCATCAGGTTAAACCTGACGGCCCTCGCGCGGGCCCTCTGGACGGCCAGGATTTGAGAGGTCTGGTCCTGGGCCTTAATGAGTCGCTTCATTTCCTCTTGGGTGAAAGGGGGACCGGCAGAGGCGCAGCCCCACAGTACATGCTCGAAGTCCGCATAACCACCACACAGGGGGCAGTCCGGGCTTGGAAACCGTTCAGGGTACATTGTGTGCAGTGCCGCAGGGCTCGGGTAAGTGTTTGTTTGTAGCAGTCGGAGAGTACCCGAAGAGAACGGTGAAGAAATGTGAATGCATTTTTTTGCGACGAGAGTACACGGTGTAGAAATTCTAATGGCACAAATTAATCACAAGATGGAGATTTCCACCGTAACCATTATTTACTTACGCATTCATCAGCCAGCGAAAGGTCGAGTGAGGTGCGCGCTTCACTCTTCCTTTCTCTCTCTCTCTGTATAATATATATATATATATATATATATATATATATATATTCAAACGTCACAGGTTAGGATTTTGCCCCCAGCAAATTATCATTTCACACACTTTCTTTCTTCACATTTACAATAAATTGGGTCTAATAACTATAACTTCCCCCATACTTTTCTTGGCAATATTGTCTGTTATATCTCATTAATATTGTGTCAAAAACACGGAAAAACGAGCGCTTAGGTATACACTTTTTTCGCATATATATATATATATATATATATATATATATATATATATATATATATATATATATATATATATATATATATATATATATATATATATATATATATATATATATATATATATATATATATATATACGCTTCCACGAAAGTTTCGTCGCCCTTTTCTTGCCTACAATACGTCGGGTCCAGCGTGAATGACGTTCAAAGAACCTGGTATATATATATATATATATATATATATATATATATTAATGTGCACACATCGTGCGCGATAAAACCGTCACTGAACTCGCAGCGCGATAAGCCGCTTTAAGTAGTTAATTCTCTCTACGTTACCTATTTACGTTAGGCTGGCTTCTGTAAAGGCATGGCGTAAAGGCTGCATGTAATGTAGTCGTGTCCAGCTTACGTACTTGCACGTCCAAAAAACGCTCCGTGTGTTGGCAACACTAGTCGAAAAAACAGATGGCCACACTTAATTAACAGGGTCAACGCAGCACTTTCGCTAGGCGTTGTGTTGAAGTTTCTTGACTGCGGCGTCGGCTTGCGTTTCTTCGTCGAAGTCGAAAAGGTGCTGGCCGCGGGCTGCCCCATACTCATCGCGAGAAAGAATTTCACTGGTGAAACAGCGGTAATAGTTGCGAAGTGCGTCCACACATCGGGTCTCTTTGGCGAACCGCATCAGATTTACATCAAGTGGAAGAGCCTGTCCAGCGAGGTTGATGTTGAAAAAGGCAGCTGCACATGTGTAGTGGGCCTCTCCGAATGGTGCAAGCATTTGTGCGCAACGCTGCTGCACTGCTACAGGCCAGGCCTTAACACTTCGTGAAGTAACTCTGCGCTGGATCTTGCGCTGCCCATTGCATGAATCCCTTAGTTGCCCCGTCAAAAGCTGAATACACATGCATTTTACTTCATTACAAAATGGAACTATATGCCAAGGTCAGCGTATTTTGAGAAGGCTAATAGTAATAAACAATTGTATCGGGCCAGTTGGTATGAATCCATCAAGCGCTAAAAATACACTCACGCGCACAACGCAATTATTTCCTTAAGTGCTTGCTTATATAAACGAAACTATACTCCGCGCATACAGAAGCCCGAATATTGACAAAAATGCACACTCGCTAAATACGAGTGTGCTCACCGGGAAGAATGAAGTCGTCACGAGCGAGTCGATCAAAACAACCACCTTCTTTCCTGTGCGCAAGTTTGTGATCAACGCCGTTTTCCGACGCGCGTCGTCACCATCCTTCGGGGAATTTATAGAACGATGCGTTCTTTTCACCGCGATCCCACGCATTGCGGCACGGCGAAAGTGAAAGAACTACGCGGCCGCTAAACAACGTGACATGTTAACGTATCTCCTTTCAAGGTAGACCCTGTTAGCGCTAGGCGAGGCCGCTAGATGGTGAGCGCTCAGTTGGCAACGCGAGTGGCCGCGCCTCTTGGTGCCCCCTGAAGAATGAGTCGCAGGCATCACTCGTGTGCCACGCGTATATAGTAAGTGAGAAAGTGACTTCTTTATTTGTATGTGTATTTCTCTCATGCTGTGCTTTTAAAACTGCCCCGCTGCGAACGGTGTTTTGGATGGGATTGCTTATTTTACCACGATAGCGATAAACCGCTCGCTTCGCTGAACTTCTGGCGGTGTTGTCTGCGTCGGTGTCATTGGTTGTCAGGGAAAAATAATCTTGGTCATGACCAAAAAGTCGAGAAAGATGCAAGTAAAATACAAAATTAAAATTTTTGGGTCCGCGTGAAGAGCGAACCCAGGCCGTTTGCGTGGCAAGCAGGTTTTCTACCAGACAACGACGCGTCTGCTTGGAAAAAGTAAAAATATTTCCTCTGCTTGGAAATGCAGTTAAAATAGCGTTCATACCTTACAAACACATGCGCCTTGTATAGAGGCTACGCAATACATATAATATCATATCAATATTGCTTATTATGAGCGCACATTGCCATCGAGCGTTAACGCATGTGATTATCATGACCACTTTGTGGTTCAAAGCCGACCACCAATTACAAAAGGCAAACACTTTACTGCGTGAATTTTCTCATGACCTTGTGATGAGGTGCATAGCAAGTAAGAAAAAAATTCACGGGCATAATTGCTCGTGTTTTAAAACTTGCTACCTATTACATAAAATGCAGGCATATTCGAAAGTTTCACTGACACAAGCCACTTGCAACTTTATCGATTACATTGTAGTAATCTACAATCTAAACTTTTTTAGATACATCTTTTAATGAACAGTACGCACAAAATGATTGAAGCACGCACTAGGGACAGGATATCGCTATCGGGCTCAACTCCTAAAGGCGAAGTTTAAGTATCCAGCACTTTTGGTAAAAGCAACCGTGAACACACAAAGTTGAATCCATTCTCCCTAGCTTTCACTTGATCGTATAGGGAATCGCGTGGGAAGTCAATGTAAACGTAAAATATCTTCATTAACAGCAAAGAGTGCTTCGTTTTTTGTAACAACGCCAATGTCCGAACTAGATGACTATGAACTCGTGCAAACGCCTCACGAGCTCACATCGGCACGCTCGCTTCGGCTTCAAACAAGACACTTACCAGTTTGTCAAGTGCGTCCTTATTCCATCATGTGTACAATAGAAGAGCGCACTTTCAGTGTCCGAAACTCGGAAAGCACGCGACTTCTCCAGCTCACAAATGAGACGTCTCACCCGACTGCGAATCGAGTCGGCAGCCGCAGCACAGTCCACTCAACGGATTCGAAGCAGCCACGCGAACGGCCTCCAGCAGACGACTCCTGGCAGCGTGCCGCCGATATGACTGGGAAGCGGCTGTCGCAAGCGGTGGCGACCGCAACAACGCGCAAGCCGCAACAAAACGCCTTCCACAGCCGAGTTCGCCGACGAGGCGTCGCTATCAGGTCAGACTGACAACAGAGATCGGCGGCTCCACTCGATTCCTTCGCGAGTGCCGCGGCAGTGTTTTCGAGAGAGGATAACATAAACGGCTAAGCGCTGATGCACAAAAGCATTCATTCGCGGGAGGCATCACGTGCCGCGCTGTGTTGGCACCGTTAGCCAACGTCGCTGATTCCCGGCATGTCGTCGCCAAGTCAGCGAAGATTATTCGAACAGCTCACTCTTGCGAGTGTCACGTACGGTTACGACGACTCTATCGTACTTTTCAGTTTGTACTGCAAGCTCAGCCACTCAACAGCTTATCCTGCTTTCAATGCGAGTGCATTCGGGCTCGATCGGTCCCGGGCTCTCACTTTTAATCGACTGAATAGCTTAATGCGTGCAAGCCAAATGATCTGAGACGCTGTACCAAGTAAAGGCAGTTGAGAAGAGGCGCGCGTGGCTCTTGTAAGAGTGTCGATTGTCGATGAGCCATATTTTCAACCAGCAGCAGGATTTGTAATGCTAGGGCGAACAACGGCTTGGTAATGAATAAAAAAAAGGAAGGTATTCCAGATCAAGTGCGCAATATGTCAGAGCGGAACAGGAAACGTGTGCTGTAACCACGCCACGGTGTGCGTGATTCTGATTTTCGCCACCTTTACTGAGAACTCAGACATCGTCCGCATTGACGGTAATGCAGACGAAGTTACTTCTTTTTAATGAACATCTTCCCGCCATATTTAGAATTTAACTTTCCACGAAATTTCTTGAACTTCAGTTAAACAGTACATAAACGGCAATTTTGTCCATTTCACGTGCCCTAAACCCTAAACCTATTTTACCTTTGTGCTTTTTCTTGCATCTCTTTCTCTCTCTCTCTATTTTTCTCGCTTCATCATTAGGATCTGATGATATGCTCATGCATAACGACCTGAACTTGTGTGAACGCTCATCATGCAAGGGGAACTTTTGAACACTGCATGCGGTAGATTCGCCGTGCCACATGTCACTTGCCTATGATCAGCCGTCAAAAGAACATTCGGCCTATGATAGGCCGTCAGCAGAACAGTTGATTTGTCTGAAGACAGGGCCGCCGGCACAGGACTGCTTTATGTTTAAGCAGGACCCTACGTATGTGCGACGAGGGCTACTCCGTGTGCATTGGGGCCTTAGAGCGCTTCTCTCTCCTGGCTTCCACGAAACATTTCTGCTGACGTTGCAGCTGTCACCTTCACTCTTCTCCTCCCCCTTTTTTTTTTTGCCATCATATTTTTCAGCAATATGACTTCGCTCTTGGAGATTTAGTGTATAGTGAACTTTCGCTCACCTGAAAACGACATGTAGACACCAGGGTAATTTGCTGGAGTCCTGAGTATGTCCAGTCGGCCGTCTAGTTGGCTCTCTGTAGTTGTGGAAGAGTCGCAAACGTGAGGCGGTAAAAATTCTTGCAATTTCTTTTCAGAAAACATCGCTCGCACAATTATCTCATTGCTTAGATGCCTGCTTGACATGGGGCTTGTCCTCGCTACGCCTAACTCATTCGTTTTTAAAAAAGATAGCCTTTCTTGGGGACCTTCGACGGAAAACATTTGGTCTGTCTGTACAGTTGTCTGTTTGTCCGCCTTAACGATATCTTAAACGGCCAACCCCATCCGCAGCACCCACCAATATTGCTAAAGGTTTAGCGTTCATAGTTGTGCGATTGTCAATTGAAAAAGCAAATATGCACATATCTGAGGCGCCATAACAACATGTCTGTGTTTTGTATGTCTGCCTTCATACTAGAAGAGGCACACACAAGTAACTCTAAGGACTGTAGCGTTTACCGCGCTGAGCTGACAGTGCAACGCGACGCTCAGAAAGGTGTTTCCAACGCTTTGCTACGAATTCACGGTGGTGGCACCTGCCAGTCGCTTTGCGTTCTACACCTCATCACTTCCGAGACTGGCGCGCATCTTTCTCCACGGGCTGCACGCCTTCGATTTCGAAGATAAACTGCCAGCAGGCGCCTGTGTCTAACGAGCCTCGATGCGCTCGTTCGTCTCCGCTACACGCTCGTGGCACTCTAACGCAGCGCCTCCAGAATACCATTCACCGATTTTCTTGCGCAAAACATCAAATAAACGTTTTGTTCATTCTCTCCAGACGCAAGACTATCGCCTTTCAACAACATTTGCGGTGTAACATGCAGATTTGGAACCAATTTTTTAAACAAACAGCTTTTATGTAGTCATGTGGATTTCAGGAGCGTCTTTTGGATTGTACCCTACACAGTGAATGAAATGACGGACGACATGAACGTGCGAAATATAAAACTTGAGTCGGGCTGAACTACCATACGCCATCCAAATGATTGTAAATTGCGGAACCGCCTTTCCGAAATAACCGATCGATTGATTTCCATCGAATTTTATTACTTTAAGAATAAAAGTTGCAGCTTACTGGCCATTGGTATAATATTTCAATTTAAGGTCTTGATGTTTGAAAATAATTCTAGAGAAAAACGTTTTCGAGTTTGATAGAAATGAAGAACAAAATTTCCAAACCCGTAGCTTTTTAGCAGGATCATTTCATTTGGTTCTGCGAATCGCATCAATTTGGGACATAAAAGGCAGGCAAATCTGAGTTATCCGTTACCTTTTTTTCCCGATTTCGTTTGATCACAGCTTCCCTCCTCCTCCAGGCCCTGCCACAGAGGCTCTCAGGGTGAAAACACAATGCCACTACCTGGTCTTCAGGGTAGGGGGGGGGGGCGGGTTCAATCATTGCGCGAACGACCCTGCCTGCAGTTTTTCCACTAGGTTCAATTTATATATACGTTAATGATTTGGGAGGCAAGAATCCCAAATCGATTGAGGTTGTTTTACATGTACTATTAGGTACAGCTTACAGAGTTGTGTTATTGTTTTTCACTGTTTAGTTACAGAGTTCTCTCCTTATAGTATTGTTTGACATTTCATGAGTACTGACGTGTGCAGTAACATGCTTTGGCAGTTGCGCAGAACAAAAGGCATCCTTGGGCATTTTCACCCTATTCGTCTCGAGGAAGAAGTCTCGCGTCATAATCTCAATTCATGAAGTCATTACAGTGGCGGGTGTCTTTTAGAATCGTTCGAAAACGCCAGAGCCATATTTCCTACTTCGACCTCAACCTCGGTAAAAACAACATTCACGTAACCCTCTCAGCCAGCCATAACATTATATAAGTAGCTGTGTATGATTCGCACTATGTTTAAAGCCTCGTGAACACCATACGTGTTATTGCGATGGAAAGAAACGCGGACAATGCTAATACTGCATGCTGGGTCGTTTCGCATTTATTTTCAAGCGCCTATAGCCTGGAGGGCTATGGGAAAACTGATAGCCTCCTCAATAATAGAAATGAAAGGCCACGCTAGAATCTTTCCATTACCAGCAAGACGCGAACGCGATAAGAACAGCCCGGTGCGTTTTTGCGGTTTTGTTAATCCTCCCTCTACATGCTAGGGAGCATTGCCAATGTAGCATGAAGCTAGAAAGCAATGACACGCTTCTTTTGTGAGAAAGGTCGTGAGCTACACAACCACACAGCATTGGTAAGGCAACGTATGCATTTTTACATCCATCTGATTTAGAGATCACCCTTGTTTGGCACGCACCTTCCCAACTTGCCGTTTCAGAACGATGCCAGCCTACGACTACTTGGCTATCGTGCAACAGACTCAATATGAGCGCAGCGTTTTGCTTCATTATGCCTGAAATTACGTTCTTGTCAAGTAAGCTCATTCAGAGTTCAAAGGGAAATGCGCCCACACCTAATTAGAATTTCTCGTGCCTGAAAAAGGACTGTTGGTGATGATGATGATGCTTGGTGCTTTGTGGCACAAGGGCCATTTCATGGCCAAAGAGCACCAGTTCATGGGACAAGGGCTGTGAACAATGATTGCGATTAGCGGCTGTATAAGGGCCTTAAGACTCCTCGCCCTAAGACGAGTAAAAACAAATAAGTAATAAAATCATGACCATGCCGTGAAAAGTGTGTGGTGTTTTGTGGCGCAAGGGCCTTTTGATGACCAAATAGCGCCAGGTCATAAGACGAGATTTGAACAATGAATATTTTAGGTGGCTCTATAAGGGCCTTTAAACTTCTCGCGCTCAAATTGGTAAAACATTCAAGTAATAAAACAATGACAGTGACGTGAAATATATAGTAAAAATGGGTGACGAAAGGTTCTGATAAAAAAAAAGTATGCGTAAAGATACTTGACCCTAGCACAAGTGCCACACCAGCGCCTTTATTTCCAAGGGCCGCGAGTCAAGTGCTTTTCAATGTAGCCACCACAGCAGCAACCTCTCTTGAGAGGTCACGCTACGCCATGCCTGGGTATATGACATGGTAGAAGCGGACATCTCTTAAAAAAGGTAGCACCGATTTATGAGTGAACAGTGGTTCCCTACCGACGAACAATACAGGGTGTAAAGGTATATGTTGTCAGTAGGGTAATAGAAAGTGCTGCTTTCTTAGAGTTTCTAACTGTTTGCACTGGATGAACATGTGAAGAACTGTTAATGCTTCACCACATCCGCTACACAATGGTGGATCGCCACCGGACAAAAGATATCTGTGTGTCGTGTATGTGTGTCCTATCCTGAGCCTCGTTAGTATTACCTCTGTATGACGCGATTTCGACAATGGCAGCCAATGGCTAAGGTATGGCTTAATAATGTGTAGTTTGTTTTGTGTGTGTCTATCCCACTTGCTCTGCCAGTAGTCCCTGAGCATTCGTTTGAGAGACGGCTTCAGATAAAGGGCCGGGATTGATATGGGTGTAGTGGCAGTGCTTTCGTGGACAGATGCAGCAAGCTGATCTGCCATCATGTTGCCTTGAATCTCACGGTGCCCTGGCACCCAGCACAATACAACATGTTGTTTGAGTGTGTAGAGTGTGCATAAAATGGAGTAAAGTGAGACGAGGACGGGTTTTTTTTTTGTTTTCTAAGACTGTGCAGAGCGGATACCACACTTAGGGAGTCTGTATAAATTACTGCTTTTTGTATTTGTGATTGTTTGATGTGTTTAGCTCCCACAAGTATCGTGTAAGCTTCCGCTGTGAAGATACTTGTGCCTGGATGTAGAGGGCCAGCATCCGAAAAGGATGGGCCGACAGCAGCGTAGGGCACATGGAGTTAGACTTGGAGGCATCTGTAAAGAACTCAGGACGTGTGTACTTGTGTTGAAGTTCCAGGAAGTATGTTCGGATATGGGCAATGGGCGCGTGTTTTGTAATTTCTCGGAAAGGCACATTGCATTCTATAGTCTGCCACTGCCACGGTGGCGGGTATGCTGCAGGAGCCATCGAACTGTGGACAAGCGACACTTCAGTTTCCTCAGCTAGACCCTTCAGGCGAACTGAGAAGGGCTGCATCATCGAAGGCCTGCTTTGAAACAGAATGGAGCTCCACAAATCATTAATAGTGGAGTATGATGGGTGCCTCTTGTCTGATTTCACCTTAAGGAAGCATACAAAAGACATGTAAGTTCTCTGCAGATGAAGTGACCACTCATTTGACTCAACGTAGAGGCTTTCCACGAAGCTGCTGCGAAAAGCACCCGTAGAGAGGCAGATGCCGAAATGGTGCACAGGGTCCAGCATCTTCAAAGCACTTTGAGTCGCAGACTGATAAACAACGGCCCCATAGTCTGAGCGGATGCGAATGAGGTTTCTATACAAATTCATGAGAGATTGCCTGTCACTACCCCACGTAGTACGTGACAACACTTTTAAAACAATCATGGCTTTTAAACATTTTGTTTTTAAATACTTGATGTGCAGTACGAAGGTCAACTTGTTGTCCAAGATTAAGCCTAATAATTTATGCTCCGCATTAACAGACAGACGTTGACCATTCAGTTCAATGTCGGGTTCTGAGTGCATGCCTCTCTTTCGAGAGAACAAAACACACGTGCTTTTTTGTGGGTTCAGTCGGAATCGAAATTACTCCGCGCATTTGGAGACCTTGTTTAAACCTAGCTGAACCTGTTGCTCACACATTGCCAGGTTGCACGACTTAGAGCCAAGCTCGACGTCATCAAGATATGTACAATAAAAGATAATGTGGGGGGTGGACAGGTGCAAGGAATTAATTTGGTAATAAAAAGTGTACAACTAAGTACACCACTTTGCGGAATTCTCGTTTCTTGGACCAATGTTTGGGAGAGAATACTGCCCACACGGACACGGAATGTCCGATTGGACAAATAGGTTTTTATTATGGAAAGCATTCTACCGCACACACCCAATTGAGACAGGTCTCTTAATATCCCGAAACGCCATGTTGTGTCGTAAGCCTTCTCGATATCGAGAAACACTGAGAGGAAGTATTGTTTGTGGACAAAAGCGTCTCGGATCTGTGCCTCGATACGCATCAAATGGTCGGTGGTGGATCTACTCTCTCGAAACCAACACTGGAACTGGTCGAGCAGATTGTGTGTTTCAAGGAAATGTAAAAGTCGGCGGTTTATCATTTTTTCAAAAAGTTTACAAAGGCAGCTTGTAAGTGCAATGGGCCTATAACTCGAAACTGAGGAAGAGTCCTTGCCCTCTTTCATTATAGGACTAATTATAGCCTGTTTCCAGGAAATAGGTATAGCACCAGAAAACCAGACAGCAATGTACAAGAAGAGAAGGGTTTTTCGCGTTTCGATTTGTAGGTTTTTAAACATTTCGTACACCACACGATCAGAACCTGGGGCGGAATGACAGCAGGAGTTTAGTGATGTTTGGAGCTCAGCTAAGCGGAAAGCTTGGTTGTATGCTTCGTGATGCTGTGATGCTCGGGGTGGTCAATGTGCATGGTTGGTGCATGCAGTTATGTCAAAACCATAACGGCTTTTACATAGCACTAATGCCTTACCCGTGTCCTTATACCTAAGGACCGGGAGGCAAGTGCCTCGTTGTGAATTCCAGCTACAGCAAATGCCTCTCCGAAGAGGCTGTGCTACGAATCACATCAGTAAAGTTTTGCTAAGTCTAGCGGTAGTATAGTTTACTGTAATTAGACCTTGTTCAGAAGCTGTGCTTCATTGAAAAAGCTGATCACATCAGCTATGGGCATTAGGGCATGAGCGCCCAAGAGTAGCATTGGATGAAAGGAAATATTAACCTGTAAAACATACGGAAATGTTTTTATCTTAATGTTTCCATATGTCAGCAAGCTATTAAAATGTGCATTACAGTTAGTTGCTCCTGACACTTATCGCATATTGGAGCTTTTTCTCCTGCCAATAGATAGTTATGTGTGATGTGCGTATGATCTATTCGTAGTCGACATATAACTACTTCGATAAAACGTGCTTGATGAAGACAGGTCTTCCATTCACCAAGAACAGGTTTAATTAGGTGAAGTTTGTTGTTTTGTCGTGATTTCCATTCCTGCTGCCAGTGAAAGGTGGTGACCCGGAGAACAGCTTGAATTCCATCTTTGGCAGGTATGTTGGTTTTTGACTCGCACATCTCTTTTGCTGTTGCAGCTAGTTGGTCTGCCCTTTCATTCCCCTGGGATACCGACATGACTCGGGACCCAACAGAGGCGTATGGTGTGGTCATCAAGTGTTTGAGATAGCAGATAGCATAGTTTATAATTGGCTTATACTGAGATTTACGATTGAGACTTTCCAGCGCGCTTAACGAGTCTGTAAATATTACAGCTTTTTTATATTTTGAGCTTTTAATGTATCGTACTGCCATCCATAATGCATAGCACTCAGCGGTGTAGATGGATACGAAGTGCGGTAGTCTAGTTATTTGATCGTGTGTTGCTCCTACCACGCTGCTTCAGACATAAGCAGATGTCTTCGAACCATCAGTGTAAAATTCTTCGTAAGTGTTGTACGTTTCTTGTAATGTAAGGAACTTGTCAAGTATATGTTTCTGTGGGGTGTTTTTTTTATATGTGTGAGTGAAAAATCCAATCCAAATTTCAATCCAATCCAAATTTGGAGAAGTCACTCCATGGGGCCAAACTGGGTGGCCTTCTGGCGATGGAGAGTGCTTCGTTAGGGACATTTAGGGCGTGATATTTTTCTTCAAATCTTAGTATTAGTGGCTTCATTGCGTTTGGCTTGTTGGCGTAGTGTTGTCTTAGGTCGCAGCATGTTACAATACTGTGGCATATATATGATCTGGTGAAGAACGAAAGGACATACGTGAGCATTAGTTGCGTTCTCCTATATTCCAAGAATGGTTCGTTACTTTCGGCGTAAAAACTCGAAATAGGTGAGGTTCGATAGGCACCTGTTGCGAGGCGTAACCCTTTGTTATGGACAGGGTCTAGGCACTTAGGGTACGAGTCTCTTGCTGAAACGTAGATTATACTACCGTAGTCTAATTTGCTGCATACTAAAGAGCGGCGGTAGATGAGCAGGAGGCGCTTACGGTCGAAACTCCAGTGCTTTCGGGACAAGACTTAGAGGACATTGAGGGCATTGTTGGATTTCACCTTAAGATTATTAATGTGTGGAAGAAACTTGAGCTTCTTATCAAATACGACCCCCAGAAACTTCTGTTCTTGTTTTATTGGCAATACTGTTTCACTTATTTTAAGTACGGGGTCTGGTTGTAAGCCCCGTTTCTGGGAGAACGCTACAGCGACCGTCTTTTCCTCAGGAAACCGGAAGCCATTTTTGTTAGCCCATTGTGTTAGCTTGTTTAATGCTATTTGAATCTGTCGCTCGCACGTCGCCATGTTAGATGACCGGCACGCTATTTGGAGATCATCCACATATAGCGAGTGCATAAGAGATAGTATGACCTGGTTCACAGAGTTCATTTTGACTACAAAGAGGGTTGTGCTTAAGACACAGCTATCGCCCTGAGGCACACCGTTCTCTTGAGTAAAAGTTTCTGAAAGTGTCGTACCTAAACGAGCCTGAAAAGTTCAGTTCGATAGGAAGTCGGACGAGCAGTTGAGCATCCTTCCGCGAATTCCAAGATCTGCCAGGTCTCGTAAGATTTCGTACTTCCACGTTGTGTCATATGTCTTTTCAAGATCGAAAAATACTGCTAAGCAGCGCTGCTTTTACAAGAAAGCTTCTCGTACCGTATGTTCAAGGCAAACGTGGTGATCGGTGGTGGATCATCCTTCTTGTAACCACATTGGTGGACATCTATCAAGTTATCGGTTTCTAGGATGTATGTTAGCCTAATATTAATAACGCTTTCAAAGGATTTCGCCATACAACTTGTGTGTGCTATGGGCCGGTAGCTTGTCGGTAATGTAGGATTTTTTCCGGCTTTGAGAAATGGAATTATAATGGCTTTTTCCCACTCTGTTGGCATTCTGTCAGTGACCCAAATAGCGTTAAAGAAGAGGAACAATGCCTTCATCGCTTCCTGGGACAAATTGGCGAGCATTTGGTAATGTATTTTGTCTGCGCCAGGTGCTGTTTTTTACCTTGAGAAAGCACTCTGTTAATTTCCTGCAGGGTTAAGGGGGAGTTGTATGATCTGTCGTGATAACCTGTAATAAGGGAAGCTTTTGTTTTCTGTAGATTGTTTATGTTTTAGGAAAGCTGCCGAATAGTTTGCTGAGCTCGAAATAGCGCAAAAGTGCTGCGCTAGTAGGTCTGCCTGTTCGCCTAAAGTTGTCTGGATGCCAGGGGTTCAGAGAATGGGGATGGTATATGAACTGTAGTTGCCGTTCAACTTGTGCACCTGATCCTACATTCTTTTAGATGTGATGGAACTGTTAATGGATGAAATGTACTTTTTCCACGAGAGTTTTTCAGCCTGCCTGCGAATAAATCTTGCCTTTGCTCTCGCCTTTTTAAATGCTAGGAGGTTCTCTCCAGTAGGATATTTAGGAAAAACGCCCCACTTCTTGTGTTGCATTTTTTTAGCTTGTGTGCACTGTTTTGTCTACCAGGATTTAAGTTTTTTCTTCATAACGCCGGAGGATTGTGGTATAGTTTGTTCGGCTGCGGCGAGTATCCAGGCGGTGACTGTCTTGTTCATTTCCTCTATGCTTAGGCCAACAAGCATCTCTTTTTCTAGGGCAGCTTTTTCAGTGAACAGCGGCCAGTCTGCCACATGTAGTTTCCAACGCGCTGGTCGGGATGGAGTGATGGGGATTGATGATTGATTGATATATGGGGTTTAACGTCCCAAAACCACCATATGATTATGAGAGACGCCGTAGTGGAGGGCTCCGGAAATTTCGACCACCTGGGGTTCTTTAACGTGCACCCAAATCTGAGCACACGGGCCTACAACACTTCCGCCTCCATCGGAAATGCAGCCGCCGCAGCCGGGATTCGAACCCGCGACCTGCGGGTCAGCAGCCGAGTACCTTAGCCACTAGACCACCGCGGCGGGGCGGAGTGATGGGGAGGGTTAGTGTTAATTTTATGAGAGCAGGCATATGGTCACTGCCGTAAACATTATCTATCACGCTCCACTTTAGGTCGCAAAAGAGCGACGGTGAGCACAGCGCTACATCCAAGCAGCTAGTAGCTCCTGTGCTTTGGGAGCAGTAGGTGACGCTACCAGTATTTGAAAGACATACGTCATTGTTCAGAATAAAATCTTCGAGGGTTTGTCCTCTGGTGTCAGTTGTACTGCTTTCCCAAAGCATTCCATGCACGTTAAAATCCCCTGCAATAACAAATGGTTCAGGCAGTTGGTCCAAAATATGCTCTATATCTTTAGTTATAAAATGCGTGTGTGGGAGGATATAAATGGAACATATGGTGATAGTTTTGTGAGCTAAAATGGTGACGGCTACGGCATCAATGTGACTGTTGATGGTGATCTCTCTCACTGCGATACCACTTTTGACGACAATAGCCACGCCGCCGGACAACCGGCTAGCGTGGAGGCGATCACGCCGTACTACGGTAAAACCTCTGAGGAAGTTGGTGTGTTTTTCTCCCAGATTGGTCTCCTGTAAGCACATAGCCATTGAAGAGAGACTACTTAGCAAATCCTTTATCTCCTCTATGTTGGGAATTAGTCCTCTACAATTCCAATGGAGAAGACAAGCCATTTTGGGCAATGAACTTGAGAGGAAAAGTGGAGTTAGAATTGAGTTGTTGATGATGATGAGTATTTTTTAATGGCGCAAGAGCCAATTGATGGCCAAAGAGCGCCATTTCAATTGACTAAAGATATGAACAATGATATGATGCATGGCTGTAAAGGGGCGTTAAAATTCCTCGCTCTAACGCGGGTTAAAACATGGTGGTAATAAAATCATGACAGTGGCGTGACGTATGTGTAGTGATAGCGGATGGCAATATGTCATGATAATAAAACCATGATGAAGATGTAGTCACCGCAGCCACGACCACTCTATAGAGGTCGTGCTAAGGATGACCTCGAAATATCGGGTGAAAGCTATGCACATCTTTTAAAAACGTGAAAAGTGTTTGCAGTTTAAAAAGCGGATCCCTACGAATGAGCATCCCAGGGTGTAGAGGGAGCTGCTGTCGGTAGGGCAGTAAAAAGTGCTTTTTTTTAGAGCATCTAGCTCATTGCACTAGACGAGAATGTGGAGAACCGTAAGGGGCTATCCACATCTTTCACAATATGGTGGATCGCCGGTATACAGAAGAAATGAATGTGTGGAATGTGTATGTCCTGTTCTAAGCCTTGTTATTATTACTTCTGTGTGTCGTGATGTTGATAGTGGCGGCCAATAACCTAGTTGCAGCTTAATAGCATGGAGTTTATTATCTGTGTGTTTATCCCACATGCTCTGCCAATACCCCCTGAGCTTTCGTTCTAGAAAAGGTTTTAAGTCGAGTGCAGGGACTGACGTTGATGCATTAGGAGTAGTGTCATTGGCGCAAACAGCCAGATTGTTGGCCAAAACGTTCCCTTGTATCTCACGGTGCCCTGGAACCCAGCAGACAAC
Source organism: Rhipicephalus microplus (assembly GCF_013339725.1). Classification (NCBI taxonomy): domain Eukaryota; kingdom Metazoa; phylum Arthropoda; class Arachnida; order Ixodida; family Ixodidae; genus Rhipicephalus; species Rhipicephalus microplus. The sequence continues at coordinate 21,051 of NW_023609100.1, forward strand.
GACATGCTGTTTTGATGTGCACAGTGTGCACAGAAGTGAGTAAAGTGACACCAGCACGGGGTTCTTGTGTTTTTTAGGAGTTTTCAGGGCTTTGACCACACTTAGAGAATCTGTGTATATTACCGCCTTTTGTAACTTTATCTGTTTGATGTGTTTTACGACCGCCAGTATTGCGTAAGCTTCTCCTGTGAAAATGCTTGCATCAGGATGAAGAATGCCGGCCTCGGAAAAGGATTGGCCTACCGCTGCATATTACACAGAAGTGATTGACTTTGACGCATCGGTAAAGAACTCAGGGCATGTGTATTCATGTTGTAGTTCTAGGAAGTATGTATGTATGTGTGAAAGTGGTGCATGCTTTGTGACTTCAACAAAAGAGACATCACAGTCTGTAAGCTGCCACTGCCACGGTGGCAGATATTTTTCAGGAGCCATCAAACTGTATTCAAGAAGAGGCACACCTGTTTCTTCGGCCAGGCCTCTTACAGGGACGCGTAGGGCTGCCTAAACGAAGGACGGTTCTCGAACAAGCCAGAACAAGACAAATAATTAATTGTTAAATGGCAAGGGTTTCTTGTCTGCCTTCACCTTCAAAAAGTACAAGAAGGACAGGAAACATCTTTGTAGGTGGAGCGACCATTCATCCTAATCCACGTACAGGCTCTCCACAGGGCTGGTACGGAAAGCACCCGTAGAGAGGCGATTGCCTAGATGGTGGACAGTGTTATGTTTTGCCGCTCATAAGTTGATCGTGCGGATGGGACAGCACCAGAAGCTACGTTATTCAAAGCTTCTTTCTCGGATCTCTCCCGGCAAGGTCGCAAATTGCTTCCTTTGAGCATGGACGACAGCGCGGGAAGCTACGTTATACAAAGCTTCTTTCTCGACTCTCTCTCGGTTTGCCCGTGTAACTGTACACCACTTAACTCTGGAATGCAAAATACGTCCGTCTCCTCCGCTGCCGGGGACAAACACACAATGTGAAACGAACCCGCTCTGCCAACCAGCTTGGAATGTTTGTGGTTTAGAGACAAGTCGCCGCTGCCGGGGGCAACGCACAATGGGATTAAGCGACCCCGTCCTGCCTCTGCTGCCGGGCGCGAGCTCAGTGGGAGTAGGCGACACGCTCTGCCCTGGCGATCGGCTCAAAGTCGCAGCGATGCACGACCCGAGCACAAGGAAAACGGATAAAGTCAAAGGCCGCTTGCTACCTGCGGGGGCAATTACGTTCCGCGCGCAATCATTCAATTTCCGGCTTTGGAGGTTCGTCTCGGCTCGCT
>NW_023609101.1:0-25378 GCF_013339725.1 Rhipicephalus microplus
GACTCATATTCACTTTTACCAATATTAAACAGAGTGTATCCGGCAACACCCAAACAGTACACAAGCTCAGGACTAAGACTGAGAATGCCATACGACTCGTACGTAGACGACGTAGAGTAGCCAACAGGCCCCATGGCCTCAAAGAAGACAACCTGCAGCGTCTTGTACACGCGTTTGTTTTGTGCCATTTTACCTACGTTGCCGCTATACACAAGTGGCTACGTGCTGAGCGCGATCAACTCAATGCGCTTATTCGCAATGTAGTCAAACGAGCCCTTGGCCTCCCTATCACCACTCCAACGTACAAACTCCTCGAGCTTGGCGTACATAACACGCTAGAAGAGATCGCCGAAGCTCAGGAACGCGTGCAATTGACCCGACTCACTACCACCAAGGCGGGCCGCCATATTCTGCGCGAGCTCGGCTTCTTCTCCTCGAGGGCCAGGGACCCCCCAGAGTTGACTCTAATTCCCCGTGAAATCCGCGACCTTATCACAATGGCTCCCATACCACGAAATGTACACTCCGAATACAACAGAGGCAGGCGCCTTGCGCGGGCGACCGCCATTCTCAAGCGCATAGACACGGAAGCGGACAACGTCTCGTTCGTGGACGCCGCTGCCTATCGCAATAACCAAGCCTTCGCCGCGGTTGCGGTATCATCCGCGCAGCAGACTCCTAACTCAGCCACAATCCTCACCCGAAAACCCGAAGTAGCGGAGCAAGTAGCTATAGCTGTAGCTATGCTCGACAGCAAACGGGAATTCATCTACAGCGACTCCAGGCCGGCCATCAAAGCCTTCGAACGCGGATCATCTCCGACCAGGCGTTACGTATCCTGCGCAATGCGGACCCGAGTGCCCTGAAGCACCACACTGTCATCTGGTTCCCCGCCCATCTCGGCCAGGTGCCGGGTGCCCTATCCAACCTCAACGAGATCGCCCATGATGCAGCGCGCGCACTTACCGACCGCACTGCCACAGGGCAACCTCATCTTGCTGGGTTGGATACCAATCGGGATGCACCAATTACGTACAATGAAATTACAAAGCACTTTACTTGGAACCCGCATTTTTCCACCCCCACATTCGAAACTTAACCGACCGCAGGCATTAACCCTACGCCTATTACAGACACACACGTACCCAAACCTTGCCACGCTTCACGTTTATTATCCCGATGCATACCCCAGCGACACATGCCCATCATGTGGATACACAGCGACACTCGAACACATGCTCTGGGAGTGTAGAACAACTTCTCCCGACTCCACCTCAAGCAAGTGGGAGAGGTCCCTCAGGAGCTCACTTCTCGCCGACCAGCAATGGGCCGTCCAGCAGGCCCACGAAGCGGCCGCCAGGTACTCTTGTCGGTCCCTACGTGGGAGACGCCCGCTACGCGCTAAGCGCGTCCTGCAGGACTGAAATAAAGTTTTTTTCATTCCATTCCATTCCGGCATGGGGTAGTTAGGTTGTTTTGAGCGCACACTGTCATGGGCTCGTCACGTCGCTGAAGGCAGGAGACTGGATGGTCGGATAATAAACTGTTTATTCAGGCCTAACTTGTGCCCAAGTCAAAAGAAAGTCAGATTACTGCAAGACAATGGCACTGATTACTGCGAGCAGAGCGTCGGCCTTTGATCAACAGGCAAACGGCGAAGCGCGTCGGCATTTAAACACTTGCCATGAAATGTTCTAGAGTTATCGCTAGCGGCGCCGTAGGTTCCAGAATAATCTGTAATGTTCCCGAAGTAGGCGTAATCTTAACAAAACGATCTACTACAGCCTCGAAGCTTTTCGTACATCGCAAGCGCAGTTTACGTTGAAGGTAGTGTAACGGGGGTGATCACAAAGCTCGAGGAAAGGAGCGTGGCATTGCCTCCCTCTGAAAAAGGCATCGTCCCGATGCTTTCACAGAAAGTGAAAGTGCAATAATCATGTAAGAAAGTACAAATGAAGTACGATACAGCAACAATATAACAACAACAACAAAATACACTTTTTTGTTCGCTAACGATCATGATACGGCTTGAGGCGCATAACATGGACGACTTCCGGTCGCGATCGGCGCCATTGAGAGCTCGTAATGCCGTCGGGGACAACCTCGTAGTCGAGTGGGCCGAGACGTCGTACTACCCTGTATCGTCCGAAGTACCGTCGCAGAAGTTTTAAGTGCGAATGCACTTTATAAGCGACCCTTAATCCGTCGTTCGCGGTGTGCCTCCTTCTCTCCCTAGCAACGGCGCGAGGAGCGGAGAGGAGCGTCTGTAGCAACGGCGCAGCGATGTCACACACCACGTGATTGCGCGCGCTCCGCCCTCCGCTCCGTGGCTACGCGCGCCCACGCAGCCACGGCTTGCTCGAGATTGGCAAGTCGTCATAGGTACAAACCCATCGGAGGCATACCTCGACTGCGATACCTCCAACAACGAGTGCAACGCATTCTAATGCGATCATTGCGCGCGTCGTTGAAGATGTCACGCCGGTTGAAGACAAGGCAGCGCGGCGAAGGGCCCGTGATGCCGAGCGCAAGCGGGCGAAGCGGGCCGCGGACATAAACATCTATATAGTACGAATTTACTCTCACATATACGCGTAAACTCACCAAGATTTCCCGAGAGAGTCTAATGGTTCCTGGGAATCGCAATGTGATCACACGGGGGAGTTTACATTAACTCACTGGCGAATGCCAACGGATTTTAACTTCACTACCTCTCATAGCATCACCCCGTCCATTCGCACTTACTATGTTCACCTTCGGGGAAATGCTTGGTAGTTTTTTTTTTATTCACTGAGCCCACGTCGGCGTATCGGCGTCCATTCCCAAACACGTTGACCGGGCTGGTATTCCACGAAGCGTTGCCGAAGATTGTAACGGCGGTGGTCTGTCATCTGCTGATTCGTGATGCGCAGGCGGGCTGGTTACATAGCTGAAGGCACCACAAGGAGGTACTTGACTCGAAGCGGCAAAAAGTTCTTCTTCTGGAAGGCCGTTTCGCAGTGAAAATGATGCAAATGCCCGTTTGTACATCTTCGGAAGTGCCCCTTGAATGCCTTCGGTGTCCTGCCCTCGAGGTATTTGAGTAGCCTCACATAAGTCACATAGTTCCGAGAATTGAACACGCTCTGAAAAACGGAGGAAGTGTCAAAGCATTGAAGAGGAAACTTTGGATAGGCAAAAGTCGGATGTATGCACTAAGGGACAAAGAAGGCAAGATAACTACCAATATGGCTAGGATAGTTAAAATAGCGGAGGAGTTTACAGAGATCTGTACAGTAGCCGAGACAACCACGACCTTAATACTATAAGACTAGCAGTAACCCAGATTACACCCCACCAGTAATGATAGAAGAAGTCAGAAAAGCTTTGGAGAGCATGCGAAGGGCAAAGCTGCTGGTGAGGATCAGGTAACATCAGATCTGCTGAAAAATGGAGGACAGTTTGTGTTAGAAAAACTAGCCACCTGTTTACGAGGTGTCTCCTGATGGGAAGAGTACCAGAGTCTTGGAAGAACGCTAACATCATCTTAATGCATAAGAAAGGAGATGCAAGGACTTGAATAATTACAGGCCGATCAGCTTGCCTCTGTATATACAAGCTATTTACAAAGGTATTGCTAACAGAGTAAAGAAAACATTAGAATTCAATCAACCAAAGGAACAAGCAGGATTTCGAACAGGCTACTCAACAATTGACCACATTCATACTATCAATCAGTAATAGAGAAATGCTCAGAGTATAACCAACCCCTATACATAGCCTTCATAGATTACGAGAAGGCGTTTGATTCAGTAGAAATACAGCCGTCATGCAAACACTGCGGAATCAGGGCGTAGATGAAGTATATATAAACACTCTGGAAGAAATCTACAGGGGATCAACTGCTACCATAGTGCTTCATAAAGAAAGCAACAGCATACCAATCAAGAAGGGTGTAAGGCAGGGGGACACTATTTCCCCAATTATTTACCGCGTGCTTACAGGAGGTTTTCAGAAGCTTAGAATGGGAACAGTTAGGGATAAGAGTCATGGAGAATACCTTAGTAACCTGCGCTTCGCCGATGACATTGCATTGCTGAGTAACTCGGGGACGAATTGCAACTCATGATTACGGAGTTAGACAAGGAGCAGAAAGGTGGGTCTTAAATTAATCTGCAGAAAACGAAAGTAATGTACAACAACCTTGGCAAGGAGCAGCGCTTCGAGATAGGTAATAGTGCACTTGAAGTTGTAAAAGACTATGTCTACTTAGGGCAGGTAATAACCGCGAGCCGAACCACGAGATAGAAGTAACTAGAAGAATAAGAATGGGGGGAGCACATTCGGCAAGCACTCTCAAATTATGACAGGTAGTTGCCACTATCCCTCAAGAGGAAGGTATATAACAGCTGTATCTTGCCGGTACTTAGCTACGGAGCAGAAACCTTGAGACTTACAAAGAGGGTTCAGCTTAAATTGAGGACGACACAGAGCAATGGAAAGAAAAATGGTAGGTGTAACCTTAAGAGACAAGAAGAAGCAGAGTGGATTAGGGAACAAACGGGGTTAAGGATATCATAGCTGAAATCAAGAAGAAGAAATGGACATGGGCAGGGCATGTAGCGCGTAGACAGGATAACCGCTGGTCATTAAGGGTAACTGACTGGATTCCCAGAGAAGGAAGCGGGTTAGGGGGAGACATAAGGTTAGGTGGGCAGATGAGATTAAGAAGTTTGCGGGTATAAATTGGCAGCAGCAAGCACAGGACCGGGTTAAGTGGCGGAACATGGGAGAGGCCTTTGTCCTGCAGTGGACGTAGTCAGGCTGATGATGATGATGATGACATAAGTTCCGAGTCATCCCACTAGCGTTTAATGAAGTCGTCGGCAGTTATCATTCTCAAGAAGGAATCGTCATTCAGGTCTTCGGGCGGTGGTGCGTCGACGGGGGCTCGCGACAGGCCGTCGGCGTCGGAATACGTGTTTTCTGTCGTACTTGTAGATAACGGTAATGTCGTTATCCTGAAGTATCAGGCTCCATCGGGTGAGGTGACCTTCAGGGTCCTTCAAGTTAGCTATCCAACACAAGTCGTGGTGGTCGCTCACGACTTTAAAGTGCCTGCCGTAGAAGTAAGGACGAAACTTTGACGTCGCCCATATGGTGACAAGGCACTCCTTTTTTGTTGGTAATAATTGCTTTGCTTTCTGCCTTCGATAATGACCGGCTAGCGTAACTATAACCTTTCCAGTCCGTCAGTTTTCTTCACCAGGAGGCGCTGTGTTATACGCGGCTTGCATCAGTGTTCACTCTCTTTCGGCGTTTCCGTCGAAATACGAGAGTAACGGAGGCATCTGTAAGCGTCGTGTTAGTTCCCCAGATGCTTCCTCCTGTAAGGTTTCCCACTTTAACTCGACGTCAGTCCACGTAAGGTTAGTAGGTGGCTCGGCGATGCGGGCAAAGTTTTTGACGAAGTGACTGTAATGGGCACACAGGCCGAGAAATCGATGCACAGTCTTCTTGTCGGTGGGTGGTGGAAATGCAACGATGGCGGCTGTCTTTTGCGGATCAGGTCTGACTTCGGACTTGCTTATCACATGGCCCAAGAACTAAAGTTCCCCGTACGCAAACCGGCAGTTTTGTGGCTTCAGGGTGAGTCCGGAAGTCTTGATGGCTTGAAGTACAGCTTCAAGACGCCGAAGAAGATCGTCAACGCTTGAGGAAAACACGATGACGACGTCCAAGTAAACGAGACAAGTCTGCCACCTAAATCCTGCTAGCCCTGCGTCCATAACGCGTTGAGAAGTCGCAGATGCCGAGAAAAGACCGAAGGGCGTGACCTTGAACTTGAAAGGGCCGTCTGGTGTTATAAACACAGTTTTTTCTCTGTCTCTCTCATCTACTTCAATCTGCCAATAGCCTGTCTTGAGGTCCGTCGATAAAAAGTATTTGGCGTTGTGGAGTCGACCGAGGACGTCGTCTATTCGGGGGATAGGGTATACGTCCTTCTTCGTTATGTTGTTGATTCGGTGATAGTCAACGCATAAGCGTAATGTTCCGTCCTTTTTCTTCACTAGCACCACTGGTGACGCCCATGGTCTTTTTGAAGGCTGGATAATTTCGTCGACTTGTTTTTTTATAGCCTCGTGTTCTCGTGTCGAAACTCTGCACGGACTCTGACAAGGTGACTTGGCATATCTTTTATTGCGATTCGATGTTTTGCGACAGGTGTCTGCTGAATTCTCGATGAGACCAACTTCGACTTCGAAAAAAGAAAGAACGCTACTTTAAAAAAATGTTTTCCCAAACAACACTCAGACAATATTCTGGTAAGTTCACAAGGCACCTACGAGAGCAAATTTTTTCTTCTGAAATATTCTAGCGATTCACTGCTTTCCATCCAGCAAGCTAGCATAATTGCGTCTAATGCATGTTAGGCTACCAAAATGACTGGGTCGATTGGTATAGAGTGGTCCATACCTGTTGATGCCCTCTTAGACTTTGAAGAAGCTTTCGACAAAGTTCTACATTACCAGCTGCTGCTAAAACTTTCTCGTTTAAACATTACAAATGTATTCTATTGGATTCGAAGCTCTTTTACCAATGGCCAACAGAATGTGCATGCTAACTCTGTCTCATCTAGCCATTTATATGTAATCTGTGGTGTGCCGCAAGGTACAGTGCTCGTACCATTACTTTTTCTCTTTATATCAATGACATTCTATCAGACATCTCTTCTAGCATTCGTCTCTTTGCAGACGACTGCATCATATATCGTCCCATAGAAAACAGCGCAGATAATAATACTTTACAAAACGACTTTACCCTTATATCATAGTGGTGTGATAAGTGGTTAATGTCTTTAATCAAAAAAAAAAAAACTTCATTGGTATCTTTTCATCGCAGGCCCCATTACCAGTCAGCGTAATATACAATTTCCGGCTCCGCAGTCTCACCCGCTGAATTTTACAAATACCTTGGCGTCACATTCTTAAGTAACATTTCCTGGTCGGTCCGCTTTGCTATCATATTCAACTCCGCGAATCGCACTCTGGGTTTTCTGCGTATAAAATTGATGCTTGCACCCCCGTCAGTTAAATTATTATCATATACTACGTTTGTTCGCCCTAAATTAAAAAATATGCATGTTGTATCTGCGATCCTCATCCATCTAACTTATCTAACGTTCTGAAATCGATTCAAAACCACGCTGCACGATTTATCTACTCTGGATATTTTTACAATTCCAGTGTTTCCAAACTTAAAATTCGGGCTCACCTCTCTATAGTCTAGAATCATGACGTCACATATCTCGACTACGCCCTTTTCACAAGTTTTATCATGCCCCCATCGCAATTCTAGCCATCCTGTCAGTCCATCGAACATCTAGCCGCACAAACCATTCAAGCGCAGTATACCCTCCACCAGAACAAACAACCGCTCATCTTCGCTCCTTCTCAGTAACAACCGCAAAGGACTGGAATGGTCTGCCTGCATCTACCGTGCACAGCCCTGACACTCTTATAATTCAAGATTACTCTCGAGCTATTTTTTTCGTGATTATTATCGATCCTTCATATATTACCCTAGCTGGGACCTTTGAGATATTAAAAAAATAAATAAAAATAAAGAACAGACAGAAATAAAATCTTACAAGCTACAACACCTCGGCAAACGTGCTGTCGTGAGACGGTAATCAAAAGGCATGCCTGTTAATGAGGCGTATATCCAATCACAGTGGCTTCCGACTTTGGATACAGGTCAACCACCTTTATAGCACCTATTGCTTCCTCTTCCGACAAAGTGCTCAGAAAAATGTACTGGTATACGAGCCGTGGATTGTTTATTCAGCTTGAAGGGTGTTCTTAACTATGTCCATTACAACCATGCAAGAAATTATTATGTGGAAAGTCCTGACTCTGCTCCTCCTTCTTTAAGAGAAAGGCCGAGCACTGTCGCAGTTATGAAAGCGAAAAAAAAAAAAAGAAATAGGCACCAATTTTCTTGACGCGAACTAATACTGTGAACACACAGTTAATTAGCACTGTGCAATAACATTATAGCCAAACAATTTGATTGATAGTGGGGTGAACGTCCCAAAACCACCATATGATTGTGAGAGAGCCGTAGTGGAGGCTCCGGAAATTTCGACCACCTGGGGTGCTTTACCGTGCACCCAAATCTGAGCACACGGGCCTACAACATTTCCGCCTCCATCGGAAATGCAGCCACCGCAGCCGGGATTCGAACCCGCGACCTGCGGGTCAGCAGCCAAGTACCTTAGCCACTAGACCGCCACGGCGGGGCTATAGCCAAACAATTTCACCCAGTAAGTACAGTAATATTATGAAACTGTATGACAGTGTCCTCGGCATTATTTTCTCTGCATACCCACTGCACTGTATCGGCAGAACAATGCGGTATTTGTTGTTGTTCATCCGATCAATTGTAGCGATGTCCAGTTTTCAAGTGCGTAGCGCTCGAAGGGCTTGCTTGTCGTTCATATTCTTGTCGTCCATTGATCTCATGTGGCGCGATCGTGCTCGAATACAAGTGCTATCAGTACAGGCCTCAAACAAGGCTAGAGATGCTCAAAACCAGGTCAAAATAAACTAACAAGTTTCTTTATGATATAATAAAGAAAAGTAACCAAACCATGAGATTGAGCTTCAAAATTGACTTGAAATCGCTGAAAACGTTTTGGAAGCATGCGACTGCCACCCCAACCACGCAAGATTGCGTCCCACTACCTCGCTATAGGCACGTGATTTCTTCTCTCCCTCACTATATCAATTACTAGTTGATATGTCTAACTTACCTATAAGCGGCATTTCATTAAAATACACCAAATTTTCATAAGTATCCTTGCTTCCCTTTAAGTTACCTTTTATGCATGTCATTCCCTCGCTTTTTCTCGTTTCACTCTTTTCATTTTTATATGTTTCGTTTTTTTCTTCACAAATTCTACTGCCGCACGCTTCGTGGGATGTCGTGCCATTCTTCGGCAATCATCATCATCTTTCCGGCGTCGGTATTGCGATATGCTGCTAAAGCTGATTCCCTTACAGATGATGATGGTGATGATGATGATGATGATAATAATAATAACAACAATAATAATAATAATCTTTATTGCCATCTTGAGTTGTACAAAACAAATAACAGGCCTGTCAAAGCCAGACGGTGGCCTGTGGGACTTGGCCCGGCTCATCGGCAAACGAGAGATGACATATATATTGAAAAACTTTTCATGTAAACAATCAGAGAAAGAATACATGTAACTCATTTACGCTACATTTAAAAACAATAACAATCAAGAATTAAATTAGCGGAAGCAATACTACCTAAACAGTAGAAATGTGAAGATGAGTATTGAAAAATTTTAAAGAGATTTTACCCTTAATGCGATAACTGATGCAGCATTAAAGATACCTTAGGCTCTTTCGTGGAATGCGTCTAGTCGTTGCCGAAAAAATGCTGTCGGAGATGTCAATAAAACAGTGGGGACATAGACCTTTCTAGTAGCTTTGCCATATCGTGTTTTGACGATTGGTACAGAAAAGCGGGAAGTTTTTCTAAATATAAGAGGGGCAATGCATTCGTTTTTGAACTGAGAGCCCTAGAAATGCCGTAATACAACAGTTTGGTTAAAGGACGCTTTGAAAGACGGCAGGTGAAGTAGAGAAAATAAATTTACATTGTCTGTTGAGGAACGATTGTACACAATTGATTTGAACATACTTTTTAAAATATTGTCAACCCGATGCTGCCATCGCGAAGAACAGAAAGCGAATAAAGTGATGCCATATCGTAGGATACTTTAATACGCAAGAGCAAGCATGATGGTCACTTTAATGTTGGTGGGTGCAATTGATCTAATAATGAAGAAAAACACGAGATTTTTCGTAGCCTGTCACAAATGTAAGCCAAATAATCATTCCAGGACAGGTCGCTATCGAAAAAAACACCAAGATATTTTATAGAATTAACATATTCAATGGGAGTACACTTACAGGAGGCGCATCACGGGCATGTCGAAGTAAGGGTGCATTCGTAACCTTTGCTTTCAATGGGTTTTTAAAGCAAATTAATTTCGTTTTTTATTAATCACTAGGCAATTATACGTAAACCATGACGCAGCCTCATAAATACTGTCTTGTAGTAGTGACAGCGCTTTATTGTAACATACATGTTTCGTTAACAGAACAGTGTCGTCTGCACACTGAAATACAAGACATTTTGGAACAGCAGCAGTAAAATCATTTATGAATAAATCAAATAAAAGAGGAGATAAAATGGATTCCTGTGGTACACCAGCTTTCAAGGGAAGCCTATTACTGAAAGGTAATTGATTGTGTAACCGCACTACCTGGGAACATTCAGAAAGATAATTTTTAAGAAAGTCGTAGAACGGATCCCTAAAGCCAACCAAATATGTTTTTTCAAGCAATATCCAGTGGTTTACGGTGTCATACGCTTTAGAGATATCAAGAAATAAAGCACAGGCAAACATGGTATGTTCCATAGCGTCATTCAGTTCATCGGAAAATTCTTCAAGTAAATCAATTGTGCCACGACCTGCGACAAAACCAAACTGGCGGCTTGAAATGAGCGAAAATTTATCTAGAAAGGAAGTCGTGCATTTCAATAAGAATTTCTCAATTATTTGGGATAAGATAGGTAAAACTGAAATGGGTCGGTAACTGTCAACGCTATCTTTTGGTCCACCTTTAAATAGTGGCTTTACAATTGCTTTTTTTAAGTCTGATGGGAGAGAAGCCGCCTCCAGGAATCCATTGAGCATGAAAAGCAGAATTTCTGATAATGCGTTCAGATTTTGCTGCAGCAAAGATACAGAAATACCATCAATACCTGCTAGTTTCTGCCTTTTGAAGCCAGAAACTATTCTGGCGAGGTCGTCTATTGTTAAAGTTGGACACGGGGCGAGATTTGTTCCGCCTTTCAGTGATGCTGGCGACCGGTGGTAGAACTGTTTATTTACGTCACATTTTCCTTCTTATTTCTCGATTTATTTCATTTCGCTTATGCCAGTTCCATCCTAATTCGTCTTTTTTTATATAAAGGAACGAAGCAGCGTTTATCCTTGTCATAGGTAGCATGAACCTTCGCGTGACAAGAAGAAGAAGAACATCGTTGGCTGGCATGGACGCATGAAGCCTTTATCCGTACCTTCCCAGCATGGGTAAGAAAATGACTTTGGCGTGTTTACGAAGGACTGTATCCCGTTGCGTGATGTCGGCTGCTGACCCGCAGGTCGTGGGGTCAAATCCCGGCTGCGGCGGCTGCATTTACGATGGAGGCGGAAATGTTGTTGGCCCGTGTGCTCAGATTTGGGTGCACGTAAAAGAATCCCAGGTGGTCGAAATTTCTGGAGCCCTCCACTACGGCATCTCTCATAATCATATGGTGGTTTTGGGACGTCAAACCCCACATATCAATCAATCAACCCATTGCGTGATGTTCTTCGTGCCATTGACTTCAATAATTATGCTCAGAATGTCATGTAATTTAGTGTCACCATAAAAAAATGGTGGTCCACTCTGACGTGCCGAAGCAAGCTGTCATTCCCTATAGTTCTTCGTGCAGACGTATCACCAGAAGTGCCACGACTGTGTAGATGTGTCACGCTATGAGTTCTAAAAGGCAGCCTCGATTCCAGCCCACAGACGGAGAACCCATTTCAACGTGTGCGCAACACGAAAACAGTCATTTACTTGCGGTAGTGTCTACATTGCCGGCTGCTGGCAGATTATATCGGTCGACCGACTGCCGGCTGTTCTTTCCTATAGGAGGATTGCAAGTAACGAGATTAGGTTATTTTAGGTTAGGCTAGGTCAGGTTCACGCCATTTACGTCACAAACAAAACGTCACATGCAAACTTCACTATAATAACGTCACAAGCAATAATTGCTAAATCATGGCTTCAAAGCTGCAAATGAAGCACGGCGTTGATATGTCGCTGGTTTATGGTGTAATATGACGGCTGCTGGCACTACACAAGCAGTCCCTATATTATCAGTACATGTATCGCCGGCATTACAGGCTCACCAGAAATGGGCGGTCGATAAGTCACATGGTCATGGGCCGCCAAAAGGGAAAAACTGCCGGCAACGTTTTTTCCGGGGTAATATACCAGCTGTCGGCCCTATAGGTGCGACCTTTACTTGTCTTTAAGGATTGATTACGTAACCTCATGCGGCGAGAAATATTGCGTAGTTCCGCGTAACGTCATGTCTCATATATTTATATCTTGCCTTTGGGCGCGTAAGACTATTTCGCATTCACTAAGCCAAGAAGAGATAATGAAAGAGGCATCAACAAGTATGCGAGTGCCACATGAATGATGCCACAACAATGAAGCTATGGCGTTAGCATACGTGTCCCAGCTTACCTTTGTTCACTAACTGTTGTTTTTTAAAGAGACAAAACTAACATTTGCGTATGAGAGACGCCGTAGTGGAGGTCTCTGGAATTCTTTAACATGCACATAATCTAAGCACACGAAACTCGAGCACTTTCGGCTCCATCGAAAATGCGGCCACCGCTGCCGGGATTCGACCACGTAACCCTCGAGTCAGCAACCGAGTGCCTTAGCCACTAGACCACCGTGGCGAGTATACCTTTGCTCAGGGCTCATTCATTTAAAGGCGGCAATTTAGGGGCTAAGTAATGCTGGCACATTCGCTCCCATCGCCCACACTTCGTGCCATATCTGCGTGATTTCCAGTGAAAGAATAGACAGATTTAGTTGCGCGTTCGCAGCAGTCATGCGGATGCAGCCTCCCATTGCGAAAGGCTGGCAGTCTGCGTCCGTACGGCAGCTGCGGACGTGCAACTAAATCTGTCTGTTTACACCACATCCCGCGTTCCTTTTAGCAGCCAGATTCGCAGCAACATGATGCGGTTTCGCTAAACGTTCGGCGCTGCCACCTGAAACGCAGGGAATGCACAGGCTAATGCTATGGCGCCTTAGCCTAGAGTCTTGAATGCATTTATGCAAAATAAACTGGATAATTTAGTGTTTCGCGAGTCAATCATGGAAAGGCTTTCTAGAATTCGTGAACAACGATTGGATTAGCATAGATTTATTTCACGCTTTAAGCACTTCCTCTTTTCGCTCATCCCAACAAATGCACTGAACACTCGGGGAGCGATGACACGAGGTATAAAGGCTTCGTCAGCGCGCGAGACGAGCGCGCGCCATCAAACTGCCCCTACCTCTACGTCAGAACAACATTACTCCAGCTTCGAGCTATACATTTGACACGGGGGGAGATTTGTTCCGCCTTTCAGTGATGCTGGCGACCGTTGGTAGAACTGTTTATTTACGTCACATTACTTCCTTTCTATTTCTCGATTTCTTTCATTTCGCTTATGCAGTTCCATCCTAATTCGTCTTTTTTTATATAAGGAACGAAGCAGCGTTTATCCTTGTCATAGGTAGCATGAACCTTCGCGTGACAAGAAGAAGAACATCGTTGGCTGGCATGGACGCACGAAGCCTTTATCCGTACCTTCCCAGCATGGTAAGAAAATGACTTTGGCGTGTTTACGAAGGACTGTATCCCGTTGCGTGATGTCGGCTGCTGACCCGCAGGGCGCGGGTTCGATCCCGGCTGCGGCGGCTGCATTCCGATGGAGGCGGAAATGTTGTAGGCCCGTGTGCTCAGATTTGGGTGCACGTTAAAGACCCCAGGTGGTCGGAATTCCGGAAGCCCTCTACTACGGCATCTCTCATAATCATATGGTGGTTTTGGGACGTCAAACCCCACATATCAATCAATCAACCCATTGCGTGATGTTCTTCGTGCCATTGACTTCAATAATTATGCTCAGAATGTCATGTAATTTAGTGTTACCATAAAAAAAGGTGGTTTACTCTGATGTGCTGAAGCAAGCTGTCATTCCCTATAGTTCTTCGTGCAGACGTATCACCAGAAGTGCCACGACTGTGTAGATGTGTCACGCTATTGAGTTCTAAAAGGCAGCCTCGATTCCAGCCCACAGACGGAGAACCCATTTCAACGTGTGCGCAACACGAAAACAGTCATTTACTTGCGGTAGTGTCTACATTGCCGGCTGCTGGCAGATTATATCGGTCGACCGACTGCCGGCTGTTCTTTCCTATAGGAGGATTGCAAGTAACGAGATTAGGTTATTTAGGTTAGGCTAGGTCAGGTTCACGCCATTTACGTCACAAACAAAACGTCACATGCAAAACTTCACTATAATAACGTCACAAGCAATAATTGCTAAATCATGGCTTCAAAGCTGAAAATGAAGCACGGCGTTGATATGTCGCTGGTTTATGGTGTAATATGACGGCTGCTGGCACTACACAAGCAGTCCCTATATTATCAGTACATGTATCGCCGGCATTACAGGCTCACCAGAAATGGGCGGTCGATAAGTCACATGGTCATGGGCCGCCAAAAGGGAAAAACTGCCGGCAACGTTTTTTCCGGGGTAATATACCAGCTGTCGGCCCTATAGGTGCGACCTTTACTTGTCTTTAAGGATTGATTACGTAACCTCATGCGGCGAGAAATATTGCGTAGTTCCGCGTAACGTCATGTCTCATAGTTATATTTATATCTTGCCTTTGGGCGCGTAAGACTATTTCGCATTCACTAAGCCAAGAAGAGATAATGAAAGAGGCATCAACAAGTATGCGAGTGCCACATGAATGATGCCACAACAATGAAGCTATGGCGTTAGCATACGTGTCCCAGCTTACCTTTGTTCACTAACTGTTGTTTTTTAAAGAGACAAAACTAACATTTGCGTATGAGAGACGCCGTAGTGGAGGTCTCTGGAATTCTTTAACATGCACATAATCTAAGCACACGAAACTCGAGCACTTTCGGCTCCATCGAAAATGCGGCCACCGCTGCCGGGATTCGACCACGTAACCCTCGAGTCAGCAACCGAGTGCCTTAGCCACTAGACCACCGTGGCGAGTATACCTTTGCTCAGGGCTCATTCATTTAAAGGCGGCAATTTAGGGGCTAAGTAATGCTGGCACATTCGCTCCCATCGCCCACACTTCGTGCCATATCTGCGTGATTTCCAGTGAAAGAATAGACAGATTTAGTTGCGCGTTCGCAGCAGTCATGCGGATGCAGCCTCCCATTGCGAAAGGCTGGCAGTCTGCGTCCGTACGGCAGCTGCGGACGTGCAACTAAATCTGTCTGTTTACACCACATCCCGCGTTCCTTTTAGCAGCCAGATTCGCAGCAACATGATGCGGTTTCGCTAAACGTTCGGCGCTGCCACCTGAAACGCAGGGAATGCACAGGCTAATGCTATGGCGCCTTAGCCTAGAGTCTTGAATGCATTTATGCAAAATAAACTGGATAATTTAGTGTTTCGCGAGTCAATCATGGAAAGGCTTTCTAGAATTCGTGAACAACGATTGGATTAGCATAGATTTATTTCACGCTTTAAGCACTTCCTCTTTTCGCTCATCCCAACAAATGCACTGAACACTCGGGGAGCGATGACACGAGGTATAAACGCTTCGTCAGCGCGCGAGACGAGCGCGCGCCATCAAACACCACAGCTGTTACGTGCTGGGATCCCTGGTGGTGATAGTGTCCCTACGGTGTAATTTTGCGCCGGCATATAGCGACACCACAGAACACCTGGTGACACCTCGTGGCGAGAAGTGCGTCTCATCCAAACGCCGCTTCTGATCTGTCAGATATGAGCCTATATATAGCAGCAATTGGTTGTTTGGCGACATACGACATATATGCACAATCAACTAAACATTTTAGTTTGCAAAGGAAAACAATATTGCAGACCCGTTTGTTATATATATCTTGTTTTTATTTATTTATTTTTTTCAGGTGAGGTAGAGCCGGTACGAGAAGCTCCTTCAAGTGAGTCATGAAATTCTGTAAACGCTCAGCGGCTGCTGAAACGAAACAAGGATATTGACAAAGTGCCATGAACTTAACGTACGCTCCAGAACGACGCGCGTCAATCAGACAGCTAACAGATTTACAAGGAATGTTGTTCGACACTCTAAAAAGTTTTCCGGGGGAACGGCGCGTGCAGTTAAGCCGAAAAGGGCTGTTTGCTCCTCCAAAATACAAAATGCGTGCAAAATATTGCACACGGCACGTGTGGCAACGAGGGGCAACAAAGGGCAACGAGGGGCGCTTTGCTCCTTGTGGAGTGAACCGCCTGCATGCACGCACTTCAAAAGGCTGGTTGTGTCAACCAACATGTGATTTTTTTTTTGCGCAAAACAACTTTTGTTCGCTTGAGGAGTAAGTGCGAGGGCGCGGAGTAACTTAGCAGTTACTCCAGAAATGGAGGAATGGGTGGGACAGGTTAGCTTCTCTTTTGAAAGAGCAACCTCGATGCCTCTCTTCCTTCTTTTCTTCTTAAAGTGAATGATTAGGGCAACCTGTAACAGTCATTGAGCGAGGAACCCCAAGGTTTGCTTCATTCTATGCTTGAAGAGGCCAACTTCCGTCAAACCCTTAAAATTCTGCAAAACACGTAAGTATCGCGCAGTGTCTTTTGTGTGTGTGTGTGTGTGGTTTTAAAGTTTTGCAGAACGTAGCAGTGGTCAGCACGAAATACTTTTATTGTTTCTTTTTTTCGATGTATTCAGGTGTATGAGTGAATGAATGAATGGTTTTATTCAAGTGCAAAAAAGAAAACACTTTGGAAGGAGAGGACTAAAGGCATTCACGCCCGATGAGGTCCTCCCACTAAAAACAACAGCAGTTGTACGTTCGAGTATTTCATTTTCTTTGAAAAAACTTCCTCGCGCGTGCGTCTGAGTTTTCCTGCATGTATACGAGCCATATCCACGTACCTCATAGAGGTATAAACGCACGTCTATGTGCGGAATTCACGGTAAGCCCTCGACAGCAATGTCTGTTTGAGACCGAAAAATCTTGTTGAGAGCCTTTGTCACAGTGTCCACTGTTTGAGAGAGTATCGCTCGTTGTCTTAGTATTTGCAAAGCAGCCGCCCAATGGCTCGAGTGAAACTGTCGAGTTTCCCCTTACCAAAAGCTGCACGAGTGAACGAAGATAAAAAAAACAGCGCGAAACACAAGACAG
This sequence comes from Rhipicephalus microplus, assembly GCF_013339725.1. Classification (NCBI taxonomy): domain Eukaryota; kingdom Metazoa; phylum Arthropoda; class Arachnida; order Ixodida; family Ixodidae; genus Rhipicephalus; species Rhipicephalus microplus. The sequence goes on from NW_023609101.1 coordinate 17,083, forward strand.
TGAAAGAGACGGACGAAGCGCTGTCTCTTTCACGATCTTGTGTAAACGGCCCGAATAAGCACTTCCTTACACAAGCGCTGAGCGTTCTCTTTCTCTCCTTCATTTTCAGGAGCAGTAGAAGAAAAGTAAGTATAGGATCTTAACGCGGGATAGTTCGTTATATCAAGTATTATAAAAACAACATACAAAAAACTAAGCATACCCATGAAGTGAATAACGAGTGGGCGAAGCTATAGGTCATATAAGGCCCATATCGTTGAAGTCACTGACTACTATCGAGCGTTTGTGTTTGCAGGTGTGGTATAAGATTCCGTCACAATCATGATTGATATGTTAACCTTCTCATTTATTTACATACACTTCTGTCACCTACAGCAAGGATTTTATAACGACCATGACAGCGGACAGTGAGCGTCGACGACAAGGCTAAGTCCACAAGTCCATATTGTATACGTTCAATTCACCGACCAGTATAAGCTGTTGGTGCGGTTAAGTGTTTTACAATGTTCCGTTTTCTTCTTTCATCTTTTATGTTAACGGCGCACGTCGTTTTTTCTTTTCACATTTGTGTAGCAGGTGTTGATTACGAGTATGGACGCTGGTATACCAGCGTCAACACTCGTATTCAACGCCTGTATACATCGACGGATGCCGGGCCAACTTATAGGCCCTAAAAAGCGCCGCCCAAAATGGCGTACAGATGGTTATCCTGCGAGGCTGAAAATGCCGCCTCGGTATTAAGAAAAAAAATGTCAGCTGTTGTAGGCTTTCATTAATCTGTGAACTCATTCAAAGGGCCCCTAAACCACCCAGACGGCAAAACTTAGTCAAGGTGTTGCTGTTGTGCACGATTCTACAACGAACGCTTGTGCATTTGTACGTGTTTTCTCGTTTCTGTTTTTCTTTCGCTAGGCTGCATTCAGCGACTTGTTTGTCCACCTCTTTAGGTGACCTTCCTTGGCGTCCGTGGTGAAAACTCAGGAGAATCTCGCATGAACGAATGAAAAATCAGCAGATCCCACGTGCAGTGGGAATCGATGATACGCGAAGCACGAAAGAGAAAAGTTGATATGTCACATTAAAATGAGCACAACGTTACGAGGTGGAGTTAAATGATGCCCTACATGACTCCTGTGTTATGATTATCACGTTTGGATGTGTCGTTTACCTTCGTCATCTATTCACGTCCCGTGATACCAAATTTAGTATATGTGGAGCAAGCAAAACGGCCGTGAGCACGCCGTAAGCTTGGTATGTTGTCATGTTCTTACATGACACGCGTGTCAGGATTATTATGTTTGCGCCAGTCATATATTTTATCATACACTGACGTCACGTAACACCAAATTTGGTATATGTGGAGCTAGCAAAACGGCTGCGAGTGCGTCATGAAGGGCCCAATCTACTACAATGTAGCGTTGACGTGCGTGCACGCTGGGCACAGCGACGCTACGCTAGTAAAACGCGAGCACTCTATAGTCTCACGCCAGCCGCGACCAGCGTCCGTTGGCGCGGCCCGACGGCAACTGCCGTGAAATGCAACATGCTGCATTAGCGCTGATGCGTTACCTAGACAGCACTGCATCACCCTCTTTTCGTCACGGAACACGCCGGACGCGCTTAAACGCGCATGCGTCAAAGCAACGCCGCGTGGTGCGCACCTGCAAGTATATGGCAGGACCGGCGCCTGGCGGGGAAACGCCGGAGTGACGAGGCGAAATGAACGCTGGCGAGAACGCGCACCGCGTAGCGTCAAAATATATTGGCGCCTTGACTATGGCATGTAGTCATGTTCTCACATGACACGCATCTCATGATTAACATGTTTGCACCAGTCACATACCTTCGTCATCCATTGGCGACACGCAACGCCAAATTAGGCATATGTGAAGATAGCGAAACGGCCGTGAGCGCATCATCAGTGTGGCATGTAGTCATGTTGTCGCATGACACACATGTCGTGATGATCATGTTTGGATTTGTCATTTACCTATGTTTCGCGTCGAGTAATAGCAAGTTTGGTACATGTGAAGCTAGCGAAACAGCCGCGAGCGCATCATGAGCGTACCATGTAGTCATGTTGTTACATGACACGCATCTCATGGTTATCTTGTCTAAAGCAGTATCATACTTTCGTCCTCCATTCACGTCCCGTAATACCAAATTTGGTATAAGCGAAGCTAGCGAAACAGCCGCCAGTGCATCATGAGTGTGGCATGTAGTCATGTTGTTACATGACACGCATCTCATGATTATCAGGTTTGCACCAGTCACACCTTCGTCATCAATTCACGTACTGTAATACCAATTGGTATATATGACGCAAGCGAAATGGCCGCGAGCGCATCATGAGCGTGGCATGTAGTCATGTTACATGACATGCATGTCACGAATTTCATGTTAGGGTCTGTTGCTTGTGTTCGCCACGCAATCATGCCATACCGTACCACTTTTGCAACATGCCATGTGAACAAAACCGCCACAAGAGCTGCAGGACCATGAAATGTATATCATTTTATCCATGACGCGTGTCACAATTTTCATGTTATGACTAGTCAAATATTTTCTTGATTCAGCCATGTTATGCCATACCAAGTTGGGTAGCGATACCATTATCGAAACGGCCAGGAGAGCTAAAAGTCGTAGGCAGCTAGATTGATTGATAGAGATATATAGATAGACAGATAGATAGATAGATAGATAGATAGATAGATTGAAAGTCGCTGAAGTTCGCTAAGAAATGCTTCGCATTTCAAAATTTTTCACTAGTGGGCTTTTCCATACCTGCACCGGAAGGAAGTGGTCGCTTCTTCACGGGAATCCATACACATGATCTCGCTGTCTGGCTTCTAGTAAAAAGCCACAGTTGGTCTTCCAGGGCCCGGCTGGACAGCAAGATGTTTCAGGGGCGAAGCTCCTTGTAGCGGCACCCGTTCGTCCCTCGTAGTCGTAGTAGAAGTGTGTAACCAGTTTTACATTTTGACCTCCAAGGCGGCGCTGGTGGAGATTTCTTCTGTGGGTTGTTGAACAATAAAAAGTTAGAAGCGTGTGCGTTAACTAAAAGCGAATTCTCCTGTCTCTCATTGCCCCTTAGCAGCCATTGGCATGTACATTGAGCACTACCTGACAAGAAAGGGTTGCTACGTTATGCTCGCTGGGCGTAACCTCCTTGGTTTTAGAAAGGTTTAGTGAGCCTTGGGCCGCAGTGCCACGAATACAGTGAACTACTATATACCATGAACTCGAGGTGGTTAAAGGTGGGAACTAGACACGAAGCGCAAGCCGTACGAAAGTGTGCGTGTGCCTCCTCTCGTTCAGTCTTTGTAATGTCCGCTGGATGGCGGTGCTTCTATGTGAAGAATATATGGTGAAAAGATGCGAGATGGTGGTGCTTGGAGTGTTGAAAAGGTGGACGAATGGACACACAGACAGATGCATGTACGGATGCACGAATGGCTGCACGGACGGATGGACGCATGGACGGACGCAGGGGCGGATGCATGGATGAACGCAGGGACGGATGCACGAACAGACGCACGCGCGGATGGGTGGATGGACACACGGCGGCCACACAGACGCACGCATGGACGGACGGAAGCAAGAACGAATGGACAGACAGATGCTGCGCCCCACTCCATCATTCACTCCGTAGATATGCTGCTATTTTAGGGGCGAAGCTCCTTAGGGCGTGGGCTGTGCGTCCCCTGTAGCCTGTATGTAGCCACCTCTAGTTTAGTTCTTGCAGTGTTCACTAGATGGCCGTACCGTCTCCTGTATGTCCGGACTACGCGTGAGAATATTGTAACAGAACAGAAGGCAGCAGAAAGGGGGGTGGTATTGGGGCATTCATTCATAAAAGTACAGACTGGCAAAGGGTCAAGCAGGAGTGCAAGGAACATTTATGGCTAAAAGGGAAAGTGGCAGGTCAAATGACACTCCTTGGTTTAGTGTACTTGTGGACGGGAGCAAAGGCCAGAGAGGAAAACCAGGCAATGGTAGAGTGTATATCAAAGGACATTCAGGAGTTAGGAAGAGAGTGCGAGATAATTATACTAGGAGACATGAATGCGCACATAGAAGATATAGATGGGTATACCGACCCGACAGGCAAAATTATCATGGATATGTGTGAAAGGCTTGATTTGATCATTTGCAACAGTACCGAGAAGTGTGAAGGGCAAATAACATGGGAGGTAGGAAGGCTTCAGTCGACGATAGATTATGCACTGATGTCACATAGGATGTATGATAAGCTCAGGGGAATGCACATAGATGAAGGTGGCTCCAGAAGTCTGGGTAGCGATCACAAACGTATCAAGCTAAGTTTTGGAAGAGCAGTGAAAGTGGGAAGGAGACAAGATGAGCAACTACAGGAAAATTTTTATCCAGAAAGGCAAATTGAAATAGCCACTAAACAAATTGAGAAAGTAATCACGGAGGATAACAAGACAGTGTGGACATACACGAATCTAATTAGACTCTTTGAGCTAGAGCTTGTTAAAACGCGTGACAAATCACCCCGGAAAAGAAGACACAAACCCAAAAGTTGGTGGGATGAGGAAGTTAAAAGAGCCATAGCAAAACGTCAGGAAGCCTCTAGGGAACACAGACATGCTAAGCAGCGGGGTGAACCGACATGATGTTGAAAGAAAATGGGCAACCTTTCTAAGCTGTAGAAGGGATGCATCCCTTCTGATCAATGAAAAGATTAGAAGGAAGGGAGCTCAGTGGCTGGCAGAAGTACATAAAAAAGATAGAAAGGTAGCTGCGAAATTTTGGAACCATCTAAACTCCCTAAGAAATGAGACGAGCCTAGAGCAGAGTTTTATAACTACAGCCCAAGGCGCTAGGCTAGAAGGGGACGAAGCTATTGAATATATAAGAACAAGGGTGACAGAAAAATTTCAACAAAGAAGTACTTTATGCACCACAATAGACAAGGACGAATCAAGTGGTGCAATGGCTCCATTTTCACAACAAGAGTGGGAAAGGGCTGAGAAAAGGGTTCCTGGTAGTACATCAACAGGCCCAGATGGCATTCCAATTAGGCTGATAAAGACATTAGGTCCGAAGTCTAAGCAGGCTTTGAGAGAGGCAGTGAGCAAAATAATAATCGATGGTGAAGTTCCCAATGGATGGAAACTTAGCAGGATGAGCATGATCTATAAAGGAAAGGGGGAAAAAGCTGACATAAACAACTACCGTCCTATAACAGTGACATCAGTGGTTTACAGGCTGGCGATGCAAATTATAAAGGAAAGACTGCAGGCGTGGATAGAGGATGAGGGGGTGCTGGGGGAACTGCAGAATGGGTTTCGGAAACACAGGAGGTTGGAAGACAATCTGTTCTCACTGACGCAGTGCATCGAAATAGCAGAAAAGGAACACAGGCCCCTGTGGCTAGCATTTTTGGATATCAAGGGAGCGTACGATAGCGTGGTTCAAGAGGAATTGTGGGGAATAGTGGACACGCTAGGCGTGGAACCTGTAGTCACTAATCTTTTAAAGGGTACCTATAAAGGTAACAAGGTAGTTATAAAGTGGGAAAAACAGGTATCCAAGCCTGCAGAGGTAAAACGGGGGCTTAGGCAGGGGTGCCCCCTGTGACCCTTATTATTCATGATGTACCTGCAAGGATTAGAGGCAAAATTAGAGGGAAGTGGACTGGGCTTCAACCTCTCTTTAGTCAAACAAGGAAAACTTATTGATCAGGCACTACCAGCATTAATGTACGCAGATGATATAGTGCTAATGGCCAACAACAAGGAAGATTTGCAGAGATTGATGGACATCTGCGGTAATGAGGGAGATAGGTTAGATTTTAGATTCAGTAAGGAAAAATCAGCAGTCATGATTTTCAATGACAACGAAGGTAGTGAGCTTAGAATACAGGAGGTCACGCTAGAGATAACAGATAAATACAAATATCTGGGCGTATGGATAAGCAATGGGACCGAGTATCTGAGGGAACACGAAATATACGTGACGACTAAAGGTAACAGGAATGCAGCAGTCATGAAAATAGGGCACTGTGGAATTACAATAGGTATGATGTTGTGAGATGAATATGGAAAGGGGTCATGGTTCCTGGGCTGACGTTCGGCAATGCGGTCTTGTGCCGGAGATCAGAAGTTCAAGCAAGATTAGAAATTAAGCAACGTGGAATAGGTAGGCTTGCTTTAGGAGCTCACGGGAATACACCAAATCAGGGAGTACAAGGTGATATGGGATGGACATCATTTGAGGGCAGGGAAGCTAGCAGCAAGATAAAATTTGAGAAACGATTGAGAGAAATGGGGGAAGAGCGTTGGCTAGGAAGGTTTTCAGCTACTTGTACATGAAGAATGACGATACAAAATGGAGGAAGCGAACCAGGAAGTTGACTGGTAAATACTTAGAAAACAGCAGGTGGCCAACCAAAAGAACTATCGGTTAAGAAGAAAGTGAAGGAAACGGAGACTGACATGTGGAGAATGGGCATGATTAAGAAGTCCGCACTAGAGATCTATCGAACTTTTAAGCAGGAAATTGCCAAGGAAAGGATCTATGATAATACTCGGGGTAGTTCTCTACTGTTTGAGGCCAGGACGGGAGTACTGCGAACCAAGACATATCGGGCCAAATACGAAGGGGTAGACACAGTATGCAGTGCGTGTGGAGAGGAAGAAGAAACTGCCGAACACTTGATAATGTTCTGTAAAGGCTTCACCCTATAGTTCAGGATGATGGCGCAGAGTTTTTCAAAGCACTGGGGTTTAGGGACCGGGAGGGCAAAATAAACTTTAAGCGGGTAGACTTAACCAGAAGGAGGTTATCTGATTGGTGGCTAAAGTCAAGACACGAGTGAAAATTAAACTCTTCACTGCAAAGTACGAATCCTCAAACTCACTTTTTAAGGAAAAAAAATAAATATAGTTTTTGGTTCATTAGTTGTTACGGCTTGGTGGCGCTAGCCACCGCCCGATCTAAAGGGTACAGCCATATCCATCCATCCATCCATGTAGCCACCTCTAGTTTAGTTCTTGCAGTGTTCACTAGATGGCGGTACCGTCCCCTGTATGTTCAGGAGAGCTCAGGAGAGTAGTTCAGGTGGAGCAGGTCGGGCTGTCAAGGTGGATGGACGTGTTTTTTGAGCGCTCCAGATCGACTGCGCAGATAAGTGTTTTTGCATGTTTTGAGCTTGTCTTTATAATTATAAGGCAGCGGTTGAAATCTTCGTAGCACTTATTTTATGGTACGGCTTTTTCGGGGGCCAGCCACCAGGTATTTATTAGCTAGTGCGGGTGCGGGTGTTTGAATTTTTTTGTTGTTTTTTTTGCCACCCCGTGGGGGAGGTGCGCGTACATTGAACACGCAAATTTTTGTAGTAGAGCTTAGACTTTTTTTTTCTCGTAGTGCAGGAATCGAGTTTAGTAATTATCGAGTATAGGGACAATTGGTGTCAGAAAGGCATGGTTAAAAAGACTGTAAAGTGTTCAGGATGTGGGTGGGTTTGAAAGTGGACCCAAGCGTAGAAGCGGATGGAGAAGAGGCTGACGCGAAGTGTAGGCAATGTGAGGTCGAGGAAAAAATGGAGAAAATGATGGTTGCCCAGAGTGAACTGCTGATGAGAATCGCCAAGCTCGAGACTGAGTTGGCGACAGAGCAAGAGAAAACGAGGGCAATGGGAAAAGACTGAAGTCCGCCGAGGAAGCGCTAGTGAAGCTGAACAAAGAAGCGACCTACCGAGAGAACAGTAGGGAGCCGGCAACCAGAACGGTGGAGAAGGAAAGCAAGCAAGTTTGGAAAAAACAGGTTTAGCCGGTTCAACTGTCGCAAGGCCCAGCTTCAGCGAGGTAGTGGTGGGGCAGGGAGGGAACAAAGCAGCCGGCGTCACAGGTGCAAGTAGCCCCCAGGTGCAGAACGCTCCAGCTGAAAAGTCACAGCATGTGATAATCGCCGGGGACTCGAATTTAAATCGATGCACAGAAGCCATCAAAGAGAGGGTAAGAGTGACAAGAGGGTTGCAGTAGGGGCGTTCCCAGGACGCAAGCTGGAAGCAGTCATGAGGCAAGCGAGCGCAAAGCTCAGAACGACAGCTGATAGACGAAACCTCGTGATAATTTCAGGTGGTTTAAACGATGTCCTAAATGGAGCAGCAGGACTAGCAGCCACACTGGCGAAAGGCGTCGATCACATGCGCGCCACTTCTCCTAAGGTACAGGTAGTGATATGCACGATACCGGAGTACCGGTGCGTGATAGCAACCTGCAAAGAGCGGTGGTCAACGCAAACCAAGAGATATGGCGGATGAGTC
>NW_023609102.1:0-39087 GCF_013339725.1 Rhipicephalus microplus
GTGGAAGATCACGTGCCTGCTACGTACGTGCAGTATACAAGCGCAACCGAGAGTACCCTCGAAGTCAGCCCTCAAGGAGCTCAGGCCATACGAGCTTTTTCGGAAGGCGCTGTTTTGGAATAACTGCTCCTATCTCGATCATGAGATTGTCAGCAACAAGCCATTTCTGATATGGCTAGACTATTTTTATTGCGGTGTTTTGTCGTGTTGCGTTGCCACATTTTATAAGTGCCTGTATTTGTTGCCAGTGGCAACTATCGCACCGCTAACACCATGAATAGAAGAATAATTCCTGGCATGGAGGGAAAAAAACATATAAGGGAGCACAGAAAATTGCGAAAGACGGAAAGAAGAAAGAAAGAAAGAAAGAGAGAAAGAAAATAAGGAAGAAAAAGAAAGAAAGAATAACAGAAAGGTAGGAAGAAAGGATGGAAGGAAGGAAGGAAGAAAAGAAGAATAGAATGAAAGTTAAGAAGGAAGACGGGTAGAAATATAGCAAAGATGTCAGACTGGACGTACTAAGGCTCGCTTGCGCCAATTTCGCTGATGTTACAAGGGCTCCGGAATTTTTTTCCGTTTGATTTCCTCTCTTCTATTTTTTGATTCCTTAGCATAGAAATATTGATTCCTTAGCATAGCAATAACGTTCGTACAGCTGCCTCTCAAGAAAATTGTAAAATCAATAAAAAAAACTAGGCCACCACCTTGGATTCGCGAAGTGCTGCATGCGTCCCCAGCCTTAATTTGAATTGGAGCATACGTGGCTGAATGTTAGCAGCGTGTTCAGTTACAGATGTCGCCTTGCGTTTGCTTACGGACACATAGGAAAAAGAGAAGCGTGAAAGGGGCTTTGTTCTTACGCAAGATTGGTGGTGTCGTAGCAGCCCGGATTAAAAGTTACTAAGAAAGAGTTAGCCACGTATTCCTGGTTCAACGAAAGGAACTCGAGTACAGCGTTTCTCGAGCACGTGTTTCTGTCTCGTAAAAAGACGGTGATGAAATCGTGAGTAATTCTTTGCGTCCTCGACAACTCTCTAGATGGTGGGCTTGTCGGGGATAAGGTGTTTGTGGCATCACCATCTGGCCTTTTAAAAACCGAAAGCACTTGTCATTTGCAATGGCAACACCATATTTATTTTTTAACGCATGACCACTGTGTTGTCTGTAATGAGTGAAGCGTCCTGCTTTTAAATGAATCGATTAAGGTCTCGTTTCAGGCGTAGAAAAAATGAACAGTTAGGTGAGCGCATTGCACAATGTGGTCGAAATGGATTAATATAACATGAAGAAATAAAGAAAAGTGTTATAACCATATTCTGGAATTTACGTCAAATATATGTAATTGGTCAGATAGAATCAATTAAAACTAAAGCGGTAAGATTCATTACTATGCAATATTGTCCCAGTTACAGTGTTAGAGATAATAAACACTCTCTTTCATTACCCTTTCCTGAAAAACGCACTGTTGTCATTGTTGCCACAGTTTCACACATTTTATCAAACTGAGTCCTGGTTCCGTAAAGCCCATATAAACACACTTTATGCTATTTACAAACGTATTGACCACCCATATAAAATACAGCCTTTCTGTGCACACACAAATATTTATGAACACTCACCCATAATTTCAGCCACGCATCCCTAAAACACACTCCGGGGGAACATTTATCGCTTCAATCATGGATCAATGCGCTTTCGTTAAACACTTGAATCTTTTTCTTGAAGATATCATTTGCCAACTTATGCGCGTGTGTCTGTGGATTTGTTTTTACTCTTTTGATTGCAAATAAAATTTAGCTTTTTTCATATGAATTTTTATATACAGGGTGTTCCAGGTAACTTCCGCCAGAGTTTAAAAATATGTCGGTACATGTAATTACGATGCGACCAAATGCATGTTGCTCACCGTAGCCTCGAGTTAGTCAGACAAAATTTTGTGTTTTCAAATATCGTTTAAATAGGCCTGCTTAATTAACTGACTATTGAAGGAACAAAGATTGATAAAAATTTCGAATAGAAAGTTGTAGATCGGTTTGCAAAACGTCCGATTAGAGAGTTCTGAACTTTATATCTTTTAGGTATTAGTGTTTTTCTGCTAATTACGAATGTCCGCGAAATACAATGAAATACCTCCTGACAAACCGGCTTGCGCGTCAGTGCGCACGATGATTTCAGTGCTCTCTGACGTTCCGCATACGAATTAAACGCTTCCATCGCACCGGTTCATGACCACGACAAGCAGTCAGAGCAGTTATCGATTTTGTGGCCGATAGAAAGCCACCACCATCGTTGCGGCCCTGCCAAGACAGCACAATGGGGCAAATGCTATGCTCGCTTGTACGCGTAACGTTAGGGAGCACTAGAATCATTGTGCACACTGTCGCACGAGCGAGTTTGTCACGCGGTATTTCTTGTATTTCGCAGGCGTTTGTAATTACCAGAAAAACACTAATACCTAACAGATATAAAGTTCAGAACTGTTTTGCAAATCAATTTACAACTTTGTTATTGAAATTTTTATGTAACTTTGTTTTTTGAAAAAGTTAGTTAATTTAACAGGTCTAATTAAACAATATTTAAGAACACAAAAATAGTCTGACTAACTTCGGACAACGGTGAGCAACATGCGTTTAGTCGCATCGTAATTGCATGTGTCGGCGTATTTTTCAACTCTGGCTAAATTTACCTGGGACACCATATACGTCTTTATTTATTTCGTATTATAGCACTGTCCCTATTATTCAGTGAAAACTGTATGTTACACTTTGTTTTTGTTTTTTTTGCACCTTGATTTACGAAACTGTAGTTTAATTTGTTTGTAAATTTCATTGTATGTCAAAAATTTTCTGATTTGCAAACTTAATAAAGAACTAGATCCCGCGTATGTAGTTTTTAAATGGGCCTTTAGGCTACATATAAATGACAAAAAAAAGTCTCAATGTCGGTGCTTGCTGGTTGGTTTTATTCAGAAATTATAGTTTCCTCATTCGTGTTGCGCGTTTACCTTCTAATATCTGCTTCCTATGTTTCATCTCGCGCTGATCATGGCTACAAATTTTAAGGATGTCTGGGAAATAATCCGAACCGTTTTTTATTCATCGTTATTTTACTTCCTTAACCTTGAGAGATGAATAAAAAAAAATCGACCATAAGTCACACTGACACTATTTAACGCAGAGTTATCACCAACTGGGCACTACTGCAGCATCTGATGAAGCTGACTCGATCAGTGGCTCGTAGGACGAATAATGTTTTGTACTACTTTTTTCTCATCGAACCAGTTCAAGAAATATTTGATTGGATCCTTCAAGATTTGTCACAGCTGTTCTTATCTCGAGAGTCATATTCAAACTAATAAAATCGGATCTACATTTGGAACTTTTTAAAAATTTTCATTGTGAATAAGTATTTAACCAGTATTTTTATATCATTGTCTTGAATAACTAAATGTCTTGGTTATCTGAATTTTCTTGGCAGTTGTAGGTTTATCAGGTACCTTCATGACAAGAAAGTGTACGACTATGGATTCATGTAGTGTATAATGTTTGCAATTTATTTTTGGATTCTTCAAGTCGTCCTTGGTGACAGCTACCTAGCAATTGCTGAATGATGATTAATTTTTCTTTATTGTTCAGATTATCTTCCTTGAATTTGAATAGTACTTGAAAATCAATTGGTCACATTAAGAAACCCTTTATATTTTGCTTTCTAAACGCGTCACACTAAGGACACGATTTTTTGGAGCTCGGTCACTAACCCAGAGGTCGCGGGTTCGATTCTTGTTACAGTGGCCACACATCAATTGAGTCAAAATGCCGGAAACCCGTTTACTGTGCGATGGCACTGCACATAAAACACTTGATGGTCTAAATTACCAGAACCCTTCAGTACGGCATTCTTCACAAGCATATTGTAATTTGGCATGTAAAACTCCTTGTATTTTATAATATGAAAAGATAGTTTGGCTCCGGTTGTCCAGCGAAGTACTATTCACCCCTAATGGAATTGATTGGCACACACCGTGCCGAAATGTATTTTGTGAACATGTGATAACTGCTGAGTATTCAGTTATTCAAGCTATCCACAAGGCCAAACAATGGTTCCATTGTGCCAGAGACAGCAGTAAGGTTCGCTGTAGTTGCATGCGCCCACAGATTACAGACGGCGCGTAACTACCGAACCAGCATAGCCGGTAATCTGCGTCACAATGTACGCAAAAATGTCGCTCTTTCCCCACGAAGGTAAGATAATGAGTGCTTCAAGAATACATTTGAACGTTATAGGGTTAGAACAGCAGCTTGATACTTTAGCATGAGACCTGACATGACGTAACAAAACGGGTGACATAACAAATCGTAACGAAACCACCGAAGCGCCGCCGGAAGCGAGCTTATCACCTGCTTCAATGACATCGCAAACCGAGTGCTAGAAAAAGCACGCACGCATTGATCGGACAAGAAAATGCTCGCAACTACGTCCTTCTGATCAAAAAGCGAAATTTATGTCCAAGCAATGAATTCTCCTTTAGGGCACAATTCTTCTCTTCGTCACCACGTCATAGGTATATCGGTATGAAAAAGACGGCCCAAGCGTTTGTCGACTGCTTGTGTCTCAATCGCAGGCCGACCCTCACACGCTTTCTCTTGTACGTAGAAGATACGAGGCGCGGAGCATTTTTACAAGTTTGAATTCACATGGAACTCCACTGAGATGCTGACGGTGACTGCATGAAGAAAGTGTCTGTGTGGTTTCTGTCGTAAAAATTGGCCCGGTATTTCCATGTTACTCTGCAAATGTAGTCGAAAGACGATAGTCTTGCACGTGGAGAGCGTGAACAAAACTTTCATTTGATGTTCTGCGCCAGAAAATCGGTGAATGGTATTCTGAAGGCGCTGTGTTAGAGTGCCTCGAGCGTGCAGCGGAGGCGAACGAGCGCATTAAGTCACATCACACATGAGACTTGAGTGCCATCTGGCAGTTTTCTTGAAAAACGTTGCGCGTTCGAGACGGGCGTGCGTGCCCATCTCATAGGTGATAAGGTGTAGAACACAAGGCGACGGGTAGGTGCCACCACCGTGTAGTCTTAGCAAAGCGTTGGAAACACTCACCTTTTCGTGCAAGCGTTGAATGGTCAGCGCGGCGTGATAAACGCTACGGTCCTTGGAAATAATTATGTATGCCTTTTGCAGTAAAAGACGCACATGCAGATCATATACGTGTTGTTATGGTGCCTCAGATATGCGCAATAATTGTTTTTTAATCGACAATCGCAGAAGTATGAACGCTGAATTTTGAGCAACATTGGTGGGCGCTGCAGATGGGGTCGGCCGTTTGGGTTATCGGCTGGTGCTGTTTAGAGTACCCGGTACCGCTAAGGGTGGACAAACACACAACTGTACAGACAGACAGACCAAACTTTATGCGTCAAAGGTCCCCGAAAAAGACTATCGTCTTTAATAATAATTGACATGTCAATAAGCACGTAAAACTTACTAATGATTTCTAAATGTTCTGAAAACCCCAACCAGTACACTGTAAAGCGTACTTTGTCTCATAACGATACCTTTAGGGGAGAAGCTAGTAGCATGTATCCCCTTAAAAAAGCAGGCTCTAGCGAGAAACGTACATATTGTTTGTTGGTGTGCGACATTGGGGGACTACAAATTAATATTGAGTACCTTCAAAACGTAACTATAACCTAGCTCTAGCAATAATTTTAGAGTTACTACATTTATTTACAATCAATTTGCGTGCCCCACCGCCACCGGAATTCGATCCTGTGACCAAAAAGGTCAGTGGAAAGCAGTTGCCGCTCTCTTAAAGCGGCGTATGTTGTGCCGTTGTACCTCAAAGCTGGCTCAAGAACACAAATACCGTCTGTGCTTTAAGTACGTTGTTGTTTCACTTTACAAAAGCATTTGGCATTGCTGAGAAGCAAGGAGAGGTCCCAAGTGGTAGAATAGATAACATTTGTGGCTCCGTTTATTTAAAAAAAAACACTGCTCGGTTTGTGGCAGCACACACGTATCTACCAAAGTGAACCCCATATATATATGGCATGACCGGCGCCTGGCCGTTGCCACGCCAGGCGCTTGTCATGCCATATACTCGCAGGCGCTCGCCGCGCTGAGTTGCTTTGACGCATGCGTTTTTCAGCGCGTCCGGCGTCCCTTCGTCACGAAAAAAGGGAGGCGCAGTGTTGTCTGGGTAACACATCGGCGCGAAGTGCAGCATGTCGCATTACGCCCCGGTTCCTGTCGGACCACGCCGACGAACACTGGTCGTGCTTGGCGTCAGACTATAGGTACTCGTGTTTTCCTAACGTAGCATCACTGTGCCCAGCATGCGCGCGCGCACGTCAATGCAGCATAGGAGGTTATTGGGCCCTTGATGACAATCTTGCAGCTGTTTTGCTAACTTCACATGTACAAAACCAACCAGAATGTGGCAAACTCCGTCTTTCTTGCTGAACTAGAGGAAATGTCATGCTGCTCGGGTATTAAAGGGAGAAACTGCTTTTTCAGAGAAACAATTGCCAGAAAAAAATATTTGGAAATGTCATTTGTGTATTCTCCCAATATATTGCATAACCTTGCCAATATTCATGCACCCCGGATCATAAGTACTAGCCATACCAGGATTTTGTATCACATCAATTACTACTACTGTTATGGTTATTGCTATTTGCCCTGTTTGATTTTTTAAGCTATTTTATAACCTTCTGGTTTCCCGAGAAGCTTTTTTCAGCTTTTTTCCGCCCACTCCATTTCGATAATTTATGTCTTGCTGATAAACACTGTGTGAAGCGAGCGGAATATGCAGCGAAATTTAACTTTGCGAAGTTGTAAATTCTTTTAATGTGGGAAATAAAGATTGATTTTTTTTGGTCACTCACATGAATGTTTTCAAGCCCTCTAAATTTTGTTCTAGAAAAACTGGAACTACGAAATTACACTCATTGCAATCCTTTGAATGTAGAGAATCTAATGGCTGCTGATTAAAAAAGTTTACGTTCAGCTAGTTATAAATATTTATTAAATAACGTTTACATTATCAATTGATCTAGAGTTACTCTCATACTACATGAATACTACATGAAATGTTATCACACATTTTGTCTAAACACCGCTTCCCCCCTTGAACATAGACTAAAGTAAGAAACGTTTGATAAAGTTAGCACTGCTACTACTGAAAGGAGGTCTCTTCTTCAATACAAGTACTAACGGCAATACTTCCTTGACTGGGCATGAAGACCAACTTTGTTCCAATGATAAAATGCCATTATTTGTTGGATTAAGAGCATTTCGTCTTTTGTGCCTCATATCACAAAATGAGGTGTTGCGGCCCCGAGAAGCTCGATCACCGGGAACCACTGTCGAAAGGCAGTGCGGCAGCCGTGGGTATGGCGCCGAGTTCTGTTTCTAGTGCAACCATGACTTCGGCGCCTCTCCCTACCAACGTCAAAGCAGCACAGATCGCTCTGGCATAAGTCATTGGAGAGGGGGATAAACAACAAGAGGGAAGGCAGGGAGGTAAACCTGGCACATGCCCGGTTTGCTACACTACGCTGGGGGAATGGGAAGGGGGCATAAAGATGAGAGAGAGAGGGAAGAAAAGAGAAAGAGAGAGAGAGAAAAAAAATTGAGTATTGTCAGTCAATCGGCTGGCGCGTATGCAGCGGTGGCACTACACAAAAGTTAAAGGTCGTCACGTAGGCGTGTAGTCCTCAAAAAGCACAAGACAGCTTTGACTGCTTTTTGAGCTGACGAAAAGCAATGAAGGTGTTCCAGTAGCTTCTGCACAGAGAGTGGCCGATTGTCCAATTGTCGCAATGCGTCCGAAAGCTTCTGTCTTTCAGAGGCAAATCGGGGGCAATGGCATATCAGATGGTCGATGTCTTCTTTGGTGCAGCAGACGTCGCATTCCGCATTGTCAATCAATCCGATAAGGGTTCTATATGCTTTTGTTAAGGCGACCCCCAACCAAAGGCGACAAAGAAGGGAAGCTTCACGTCGACGAAGTCCGGATGGAGGTCGAAATTCCAGTCGAGGGTTTATTTGGTATAGTCTCGTATGTCTTATGCTTGGGGTGTTCCCACTCCAGCAGACACAGGATACGTGCCAGGTGACGAAGTTGCTTAGCAGCGTCTGTCCTTGACAAAGAAATCGGAAGGGTGCGCTCTTCTTGGTGCAATGTGCGAGCCACGTTGTCTGCAGAATCACTGCCACTGATCCCACAATGGCCAGGAAGCCACCGAAACTTGACCTCGTGGCCTGTTTCTGTGACGTGGTGAACAAGCTTGACAACTTCGTAAGTTAATTGTTCATGGCAACCTCGTCGAAGGACTGACTGCATGCATAAGGCACAAGTCAGTGCGTTTTACTTTTCCTATAGGCCATGATGACAATTTCGACTCTCTACTGGCTAGCACTCACTATTAAAGAGGGAATACTCATAAGACATCAACAAGTCAGCTACGTGATGCCCTTGTATACAACTTCTTATTCACACGTTTGGTTGAACTGCTGATGGCACCACCGGTACACATATTCAATTACGCTTGTGGTGAGAATTCTTCTGGTCCACCAGCTGCGACTATCACACTGTAGCAAATCTCGCGTTAATAAGGCAACGTTTGCTGATAATCTGCCCTTTATAATTTTTCTGCATTGTTTGGGAGGGCGGCGTCTTTTTCTGACCACACTCGTTGAGTATTTATTGTGCAAACCACTCTCCAATACTTCAAACCAAGCAACGTCAGCAACATTTACCTTTCCAGTCGCCCAGTGAAGGAGTGGTACAAAAGCCGCCGGTGTACTGGAGCTTTCGCTGTTGGTGTAGTTTAGTGCGGATCAGACTACCTCAATATACATTGGGCTATGATAGTGGAAAAGCAGGTGTCGGCCTTTGATAATCTGCCGAGTGTTGAAGCGCAACGCCATTCATATATGTACCATGGCTAGCAGCCGTTTATGTTCCAGAACGAACTAATGTTCGCGTTGGGGGAGCAATTCTATCAGAATATAATCTAGCCGGTTTGCAGTCATTCGGGCGCGGTTTTAGAAAGGTAGCGTCGTCACGTACATTAGGGCAGTAGTGCAAGAAGACAAAGGAAGAACCGCAGGGCACATTCTCTAAAAGAGGGGATGCTTAAGCCAAATAGGGTACTTTGGTGACAGAATAAACTAAACCTACTGGAATAGCCAGGAAACCTCTTGTAGTTCCTTTAGTCCATCTTCGTACATGACATTGATCGTGCTGCCAGGTTTTACTAAAATTTTCAAGGCATTCAAGCCTACTATGTATGACAATTTAGCTGTATACTAGTAAAAACCGCTAAAGTACGGTTGCATAAAAGCAATACTGCTGAATCAGCAAAAACTATTTAAGGGGCAGTTTTAAGGAGAATACCAGTTAGGCGACAGGAGCTCCCCCAGTGTGATTCTCATCCTAATGGAAAAAAACAATATTCCTGCTCTGCCTACAATCACACGACATGGTGCCAAGGCTTTCGGCCGTAGCCTTCATGCTTAGTTCCATCAAAGTGCCATTACCAGAACTAATGGCGGAGGTTTATTGCCTCAACACCATGCTGTGAGATGTTAGGGGGCACAGCAATGCTGTTTTCTGGGGCTACGCCACGCAATGCAGATACCGCAAGTTTATTCAATCGAAAATTCAAGCGGTAGAAAAGAACATCTAATCACTGTTCCTAAAAACCAGCAACAACTGCCCGGCTTACGTTTTTTTGTTTAAAGGCTCGATCAAATTCCAAGCTCTTGAGCAAAATGCCGTTCTTCCGACAGCACAAAATCTACTTGGTGAAAATAGACTATGGCACTCGTATCTACAGCAGAGCTGGCACTCTGTTTAAGCAAAATATACTTTGGCTTCTCAGATACAGCTATCATATGACACCACAAAGGAATCTGACTAGATAAATGGAAGCACAGTTATACTACTTCACCTTTCAGTGGTGGTAGCTAAGTTTGTGTACGCAACTTCTATTTGCTACTTGTGTCAAGTTATGGCCAAAATACAGTTAAATATATTGCTGATTGGATAGATAGACGTTTACGCATGGTCAATATGTCTTGACTTAACCAGAGCGTGCTACATATCGCCGCTGCGATCGCATTAAAGAAGTCAGTACGATGTTGAACTGGTTGTTTAACGCATCGCGTTGCAGAACCATCGTCAAATGTGTTAATTTTATTCTCTCAAAATAAATGCTACCAAAAACTCTTGCGCCCTTATTTCAAGCGTATGATTTTATTCTTTTTATGTAAAATTGAAACATAACAGCAGAATAATGAAGACTAATTACGTACTCATTACATTTTATGAATGAAATTCAGACACAAAAGCACATAACTTTTTTTCTTGAAATGTAACAATGAGTGCGTGCAAATTATGCTATGTGGATTCGGCACATTCGTACACAGTGCATAATAATTCGCGCCTGAAGGGGATATATGTAACCTCAAGCTCGTGGATTCATTGCCAGCCTGAAAGGCTTTTTTGGCTTGGTCAATCAAATGGACTAAGTCGTATATTTAGAAGTAAGTCGCTGAAAGATGAAATGATTTGATGAGCAAAAATCTTGTTCTTCTGTTCAAAAATGCCTCAGGTTTTCATTCGATGGGCAAACACAGTTAGTGAAATACTTGGCAGACTGCGCACTGTCGACGTCGGGGGCAGCACTGTTAGAGACCTGTGCTTGCGAAATGAAACAACAAAATCACGCGACTTGAACATTCAATAAATACATCAACAATGAACGTACAGGATACAAACGTTTCGTTCAAGAGCAGTCAAGGCAGGACTTATTTTTTTCCCGGCACTCCACAAGATTCAGGATGCAGTGATCGAAGTTCCCACTTCATTTGCTACAAGACACATTTACTTGAGCTGCATGAGACAGCTATTGGGGTTTCGTGTGTGCCTCAGTGTAGTCGTTGTTGAACGCCAGAACCGACTACGCAAGAACAGCAGACGGATATTTCACTTCTTTGTCCATAGAGTCAAGAATGTCGTTTCACCAATTTTCAGAAGGAAGAAAAGGCAGTGGCCCTCGTCCTTCACGGCCGAAGATCAATGCTTCAGTATCACCTGTGAACTCAAAGTGACAGGTGTCGAATTCAAGTGCCCACTTTGGGGGTTGGGGCTCCTTAGTGCGACCTAGAAGGGGGTACTGCACAACACAGTAACTAAAGGAAAGAGAATAACTAATTGATTGATATGTGGGGTTTAACGTCCCAAAACCACCATATGATTATGCGAGACGCCGTAGTGGAGGGCTCCGGAAATTTCGACCACCAGGGGTTCTTTAACGTGTGCCCAAATCTGAGCACACGGGCCTACACCATTTCCCCCTCCATCGGAAATGCAGCCGCCGAAGCCGGGATTCGAACCCGCGACCTGCGGGTCAGCAGCCGAGTACCTTAGCCACTAGACCACCGCGGCGGAGAAAGAGAATAACTAAGATTTCACTTCCACTCACAGTAATATCTTTATTTATCTTATAAGGTAGCTCACTCTCCTCTCAAGTGTTGCGCGTAAAAGTGCTTGCTTGAAACGCGACAGAGGCGAACCAATGTTATTTAAGAATGACACTGGTGAGACAGATTTGCACGTGCAGGAAACGCTTGGAAATGGACAGACAATAGTTAACACTGAACATTTCATTTCATTCATGCTCGTAGCAAGACAAGCGAACTAGAAGGATGTTCATGTTATTGTTATCGAAATCGCCAGAGAACGCTTCGGCGGTAAAAACACGTAGTTTTCTGTTTCGTCTAGCATTATAATCAGTATCAAGCAGATTCATGGGCTAGCCTTACGTCAACTATGGCGGTATATTGGTAGGGTGCTCTGCTTGTGTCCAGAAGGTCTCAGCGATGACAGCGGCCATAGCGGTCGCATTTTGATGGAGGCGAAATTCTAGAGGCCCACATATTGCGCGTTGCCAATGCAGGTAAAAAATAGGAAAACAAAATGGTCAAACTTTGGGAACCCTTCGCTTGGCGTGCCTCAATCATATTGTGCTTTCGGCACGTAAAAAAATCGAATATTGACGACGAAATGACGCCATAAAGGCTCCTTCTGTTACAAAGTTCTTTATCCCGGCACGACACAGCCATGTTCCTGGCTCCTTTCCTCGAGGAACAAGCAACCAAAAGGCTTGTGTCGTTTTCCAACTTCGTTTGAGCGCCCAACCTTGCTTGCCCACCATGGTCTATGGCGGTTATGGTACCCTAATGCTCACCCATAGGTTACAAGATGAAACTCCGGCCATGACGGCCACATTTTCGGTGGATGCCAAATTTCTTTCAGGCCTGTGCACTTATATAGATATAGATGCACGTTAAAGAGCCCCACACCAATGAAATTTGCGTCTCTAATAGTCTTATGCCCGTATTGGAACGTCAAACTCTAGCAATCATTATATTCTACTAAATATTGTGAGCCGAATTTCATGGGCAGTCGTACTACGCCAGGAGGGTATTTTGGCGGCACCCAATGAGCTCTTCGTTGAGTATGTGCATAGGACGCTGAAAAGGGCGAAACAATTTAGAGATAGAGAGAAACAATGTGGGCGAAGGGGACATTTTTTCTCGTTCGCTGTGGTTTCTTCCGTCTTGGAAAAAATATATATACATCACTTCACAGGCGTTCGAGGCATGAATGACTTCCTGAAACGAAGCACTGAAATGGGCCTGTTATTGTCATGTTGCTCTTTTCGGTGAATGTCCTCCGTTCCTTCGGTTCCCATAAAATGTATACCCGCGCTCACGTCGGTTTTGAGCACGCGATGAGCCGGTTCTTGCTCTGCGGGGCGAAACCTTCAGGCAGTTTCGTGCTATCAAGTGATGTAATAAGAGCATGCATGGTTTAGTAGTCAAGCTGGCCATGTGAGAGCCTGATAATGCCCAAAATTTTCACCCCGCAGAACAAAAACCGGCTGTTCGTGAGCTCTACACAGACATAGCCGTGGCTGTACTCTTGTGAGTGGGCCAAGGATCAGTTTGAGCTTTTGTCGTCTCACTTAAGAAAGCCACGCGCAATTCTAAGAACGTCCTTTCAAGGTCGTTTATCCCCCTCATATCCACAGTCTCGAATGTAGAGAGTAGGACAGTGCCTAGCTTTGCCGAATAGTCTCTTTGAGCTTGGTCAGAACGTGCTTTCCGGCCAGGATCAGCCAGGGAAGCAGTAAAGAAGCGACATCAAAAAATGCTTGACACTGAAGAGGAATGATGTGCTGCTAGATGCACAAACACTGTGACGCAAGAACAACTTCTGTGTTTGGTATTTTTTTGTGTCACTCGCCTTTTTGCATACATGCAGCGCATTGTTGCACTATATAAGTGAGGAATACGTACGAAGACGTTGCGAGAAAAAAAAAACGCCAGACTTGCGCAGAACGCGACGCAGAGTCAATGCAATAACAAGAAGAACAGCCATTCAGAACCTTCTATAAACATTCTTTGAGTAACTATACTACATACACACTTGCAGGGCACCCGCTACCACATAAATCGCCATACTTTTCAGTTATAGCGATAATTCATCCTTAGTCATTTGTTGGATAAGCGTGATACCCGCTACACACTTGCGATAATTTTGTTGCAATTTTTGCTCACGCTGTGAGTGACGACGAACAAGAATTATGCCTGAAGCTTTTGAAAAAAGAAAGGCGGGAGATGTTGGAGCATTCTATGACCCACACGTAACGCAATTCATGTTGTGTGACGCCTGGTTGGACCATTGCCGTTTTAAAACGCTTTATTGCAGATTAACTCTACTCCTTTCCTGACATGCAAAACGGTATAAGGGCAATTTGCCATGAAGTGTAAAGCACTGTCCAGGTTCAATGGTAGAGTGCTGGGTTGGCACGCAGAGGACTCGGGTTCGGATCCGGTTGTGTCCATGCTTGGTGTTTTTTATGTGTTTCATTTTTTCTCCTATTTCGCGAAATAGTGTTTACAGATACCGGCGGCGGCCGTGGGCAACTATGGCGAACGCGTCCCTTATTCTGATCACTAGGCAGCTTTCGCTGTAAAAAGTGAAGAGATGTTTACTTAATTAGTATTTGTTGATAGAGCTTCTGACCGCTTTCTTCAAGCGGTCAGAAGCTCTGCTTAAAAATCTTGTCTTCAAGCCACTGGTCAGGCTGAGATTGCATCAGTTATATGCCTAATTTGATACTGTAGTCTCAACACAACGCCCCAGACAGAGAGAGAGAGAGAGAGATCGTACGAGAAAACCTGCGTTCCAGTCCAGGAAAAAAATGACATGAGCTTTTCGGGTCCCCCCAAAAACATCGACATCTCTGCACTAATAAGCTCTTTCGTTGAAAATGGTGCACTTACGCAAGCTGCCAGTCAAACGGGGCCACATTGCACAGTCGATCGTCATCATCTCTGAATTGGTGTAGAATCGCAAGATGGCTGAGGTAATTTTAGACAGATGGTGTCTGATACCTGCGCCTGGAACCGTCATCCTAGATTTCATGAAGTGTAATTAGAGTGAGCCCGCTTTACTGGCGCCCCTCTGCTCAGTCACCAAGCTAGTTAGGTTTCCTGTAAATTACTCATGCTCAAGCTTAGCCACTCTATTTTCGGTTTTGGCATCAAACGATACAGCTTCAGTCTTGACGGTAGCCTCACGTTCTCTTGGAGCCATGCTTGACGACGTTCCATCAAATATACATAGCGACTGCGTGAAGACCTGTGTTTTCCTCTGTTGGAGTTTAGGTTATAGGTTAGGTTGGCTAAGCTCTGTATTTCGAAAAGGACAACGTTAGAAGGCACAGAGTAGTCTTCTCAAAATGTTTGACATTCAAAATCAATTGCACACCAGAGAGAGAGAGAGAGAGAGAGAGTCAGTGAGTGTACCACCGTCGTCTCTGTTTTGGGGTGTCCGCAGATTTTACTTGAAAGTGACTCGCACAAATACGGGCTTTTATTATAGCCGGATGCACGTGTGTGTAACTAAACGAGGGGGTAGAAAAGGCTCGTTACTTACTACCGCAGTAATAGCCAGGCTTAGGTCAATGGTCTTCAACATATCAATGTGGCGGATTGGGCTAGATCTTTTTGTAATTTTGCTAAAATGGCATCACGTAAAGCCGGAAGGAAGACACATCGACAGCGAAAGCGAGTGCTATGTTCAAACTAAAAGTTTATTTTTTCCCTAGACACGTTGGAAGGGCAGACAGAAGAAATACACAAAAAAGGAATGTTTATTGAAAGATAAAAAAGATTCTCCTCATTTTCTTATGTGGTCAAACTGGCAAATTTTCAATATTTCAACTCCCTTTCTGAATGGAACGTAGGGATGGCTTGCCAATTGTTCGGCATTTCCCCAGTGCTATGTGAAATGAAGCCCCTATATTTTTCACTTTTGCCTAGCTGACCACTCACCGGGCTTTCAAAACACACACAAAAAAAACAAGCGCGAACTTCTGTCCTGATATTTCCTTCTTGAGCACTTCTGTGGCTCACACAGTAGTTCCCATGACGTCTATACTGCACATGCTCTCGATTGATCCATATACACGAAATATCAAATGTGGTTTGTCTCCTGCACTGCTTCACCATGCAAAATTTTTGTGTCAGTACTTCTTTAGGTAGAGATGCCTGCCTCCCCCTACGACCCTGTCTCATGCGCAGCCGGCACCTACCGCTATATTTGTCCAATCATAAGACAGTTCCTAAGTAAAGCATGTTTAGGTGATGCGGGTAGTGGCTAGAAGAAGGAGAAGGGGCCAAACTTTTTCAGCCCTGTGGCGAGCATGGCGCAGCGCCTCATGTGTAATTATGTCGGCCATATGAAGGCGCGTTTGCACTAGTGGTAAACTCTGTGCTCCATGGGTGTGAAGACCCTTTCCTCGTGTGGGCGTGAGGAGGTGGGGTTGAGGAGGTGGCAGAGCACTGCCTCCGCTTCGTTTTTCCTCTTCAGGCCATCTCTACGCCACTCTCATAGCAGCTGCGGTTGGTCACTTTGCGGCACACAGACGGTAATACACAAAAATGGGAGGGGGTAACATAAGCGGTACACAACAGATACACACCTTCACACACAAATGAAACATACATGGAAACATACACATGGAAACAACAAATTGAACACAAGTCAACACCAGAGCTGTTTCCCATCTCCACATGGTACTCTTTAGTGGGAGATTGAGTAATCTCTTTTAGGCCACATCATCCTAGAAAAATACGTCAGGGGCAAACGTGGTCGCAATTACAGCTATCCAGAAATCACATGAATTTGAATACTCCTTCACTACGCAGGCAGAGAAATGCGCCATTAATGTCCGTTTGTCTTAGAGTGACTTTAGTTGTGCATTATGTAGGGACTTTATGCAGAAAGCGTGGAAAGCGTCCCCTAATGAGAAGTGATGGCGGGAGTGTGTTTAAGCTGGTGATAAGATGAGCACCATAATATCAGAAGTCGGATACCTCGACGCATTCTCTCTATCTGCAGCGTATCTTCTGATAAAGGGCTCTGGAACGTGGTTTCACCTAAAGGGCTTCAGTTTCACTTCGTTTGGCCACAGCTCGCAAGCTCCATTTTGCTTTTGGGTCCCCTGCACAACGCGTTGATATACAACAGTGACAACTCGTTGCACGACGCGTGGATATGAAACAGTTTCTCTTGGAAACACAACAGCCAGCCATAAATCAGCTTCATACGCTGTTGGAAATGGAAAGAATACCGCATTGCTCCTCGACGTGCATTTTTCTGTCTCTTCCGAAAGCTTTCACCATCATTTTAGTCGAGACGACATGGTCACTTCGGGAAACAATAACAGTGCACTTATTGGGGGAGGGGGGCATGCAGCGGCCCTCAATTCGTTCCTATAGGTACCACACTGAGTCACAGCAGGTCGGCCGTACCCGATAAATCGACCAATCGCGACAGTCGGCTACGAATTGGCGCAGCGGTACGGCGGCGGATCGAATTCTAGCGTGTCGCCATCTGACTGCCGCCTCGCCGGCGACGTCTTTCATTTCTTTTTTTTACCCATGCGTCTAAATTCGACCGGCGCAGTCATCAGTCAGTCGTTGCGCGCTGAAACACCGTTGGTCGAACGTCGTCGCCTGTAGCGCAGACTAATGGACGAGCTCTTCTCCGCGCCTCTCCTTTGTGAGCCGGCGCGCCTGTTTCGTCCGCGACGCGTCGGAATTACCGACTCGCGATTGCACAATGAAAGGCTTATAGTACAGCGGAGTAGCGCGTCGTTTATCCGGTGACGAGGTTGTTTCCAGAGTACGTCATCCGGGTACGTGTGTCTGCCTACAGGGTACTACGTCGAGACAAAATGGCTCGTACCAGAGGCGTAAAATGACAGGACTCCGGGGAAAAATAATCGAAACAACGGGATAAGTAAAAAGGGACAAAGCTTAGGTTTGACAGAGAACAACGCAGAACAACGATCCGCCCGTTTCTCGTCGCGGGAAGCTAAATGAGGCTGCGTTTCCGTTTTCGGGGTGAAATTGTTCGTGAATAATAATGAGGAGGCCGCTCCCTGGAGCTTCCGGAAGCGCTGCCACTGGTATCGTAAGTCGTTGCAATTTACGAGAGACTGGTTCGGCGCGTCGTTGGCGAGTGCGTCGCGATTAGCTTTGTCACGCGAAGACAGGCGAGCCTATCGTTAATAACGTCTTTTTTTATAATGACTGGAGGAACCAATGACACTTTTGCTTTCCAGGAAATTTTGACAGTGTCCTAACTGCATTTTCCCTGTAATCAGAAAAAGCCTTATAAAAATAAAACTTACGTTAAATATGATCCAAGCAAAGATATATATATATATATATATATATATATATATATATATATATATATATATATATATATATATATATATATATATATATATATATATATATATATATATATATATGATTGAAGAGAAGGACGCACGTACGAAATGTGGATTTATTAACGTTTCGGCTGGTGGACCAGCCTTCGTCAGACGAAGACGTCTGACGAAGGCTGGTCCGACGTCAGACGTCAGACGAAGACGTCAGACGTCTGACGAAGGCTGGTCCACCAGCCGAAACGTTAATAAATCCACATTTCGTACGTGCGTCCTTCTCTTCAATCATCTATTACACCGGACCATCGATCTTCATTCCTAAAATATATATATATATATATATATATATATATATATATATATATATATATATATATATATATATATATATATATATATATATATATATGTATATATTGCATACGCGCGATATCAACGTACAAGTTTGCTTGAGATGAAAACCAATCAACTGGGCGCGTAATTATTGAAAATTATCTGGGTAGCTGACTGGATTCCAAGAGATGGTGAAGAAGAGACAGAAAGTTCCGTGGGCAGATGAAATTAAGAAGTTTGTGGGTATAACGTGGCAGGAGAAAGCACAGGACCGAGTTGACTGGTGGAACAATGGATTGATTATTATTATTATTATTATTATTATTATTATTATTATTATTAATATTATTATTATTATTATTATTATTATTATTATTATTATTATTATTATTATTATTATTATTATTATTATTATATTATTATTATTATTATTATACGTTCATTTAGGTACTACATACTGGCAGTCTAATTAGGAAATATTCCAGCAAGGACCCGCACTTTCAACATAGTAAGAAAAGAAATTATAAAAGATAAAATGGCAGTTTTTTTTTCCTTTTGAGTGGCGATTTAAAGATAATGCCTACTGCGAAAACTCATGCTTGTGAAACACCTGTGCCCAACTGTGAAATCTAACTGCACATCACTGACGCATAATATAATATCATTTTAATAAACATTATATAGCCGTAGTACTCCCTCAGAGACTCGTGAGCTTTACGAAAAAAAAGTGTACATCATAATGGTATTTAATGGAATGCGGTGGGTAGCAACTTAAGTTGTATTCATAATATATCACCAAGAAATTAGCGAAATATTTGTACTGCTATGGTTGTGTATCGTGCAAGTAATTATTGAGTAGTGATACAAAGGTAGTTAGTGAGGAGGCACCGTTAAAGATGGACGGCAAGCCGTTTCACTGTCTTAAGGCCAGCGGGAACAGAGAGTATTGCAATTAATTTATATGAAAGCGATATTTAGTGAAGGTGCATGAGTACTTCATTGTTACTATATATTATTATTATTATTATTATTATTATTATTATTATTATTATTATTATTATTATTATTATTATTATTATTATTATTATTATTATTATTATTATTATTATTATTATTTGGGTGTGAGTTCTTTGAAAGAGCAGGCTGCTTTGTCGGCAGTTTTGATCTCTGTGATCTCTTTTTTTTCAGCGGGACGACTGAAAATTGAGATCAACCCAAGGAATAAAGGTTTTTCTATTACATTATAATCCAACCAGGCCGCACGATCGCCATGGCGCGTGTGCTACTACCAGATATCAAAGGGATGAATTAGTGTTGCGCACAACTTTCATCTGTGCGCTTTGTTTTTACATGTAACATTAAAAGAAAACAATTCAGATACACTTTTCTTTAATAAAACTCGAATGCCGCAAAACATACAAGAAATATAAAAGAGTTCACTTTCCCACATGAATGCTTGAAGTGGTCGATGCCGAGGATGATTCGGAGCACGTTAGGTCAGCCAGTCAACTTGGGTGGCAGTCAATGCATTGTAGACGCCGGTTCTGAGACTTCTGGAGGCCCGTACAGGTCTCCGGTAGGTAATCGAGTGTTTCCTCTGGGACTGGGGCATCGCAAAATGGGCTTGTTTTTGGGGGAGGTTGTAATTTTGAAAGTATCGTCAACTGTTTGCGTTTCGCTCATAAGGTTGCAAAAAGATTGTTAGTCTGATCTAAGATGCGATAGTGTTCAAAATATCTAGCATAAAAACTTGCTTTATCACATAAAAATCAGCACTAAAGGAGAGATAAATTCGGATGGCGAATTAATGTAGACCATAGGCTTACAACACTATGTAAGTCTATGATTTACTTAGTGATTTGTATATAATACAAAGACGCCTAATGACGCCCCAGATAACGTTGTAGATAAGCATATTTATCATCATTGCCCTATCATGTTGGGTGGCAATAAGCAAACATGTAGTACGCGTGTCTCTCTTTTTTTTTATTAAGCGCCGCTCAACGTGTCTGGCTACAGCGCGTCTTAAATCATAGGCGTTGCTATGCCACGTCAACGAGTAACTTGTGTGCCCATCACCCGCAACATGAATGGCTATAAACAAAGAAATAAAGAAAACTTTGAGGCAGGGATGATACCTGTACTAGCCATCTGGTGCCGGAACTTGCTCGTCAGTGTTCTTTGCTCAGACGTATTTTGTGGTTTGACGTTGTGTTTCGTCGAACTTGTGAGGCAGATCTCACAGGCAATGTAGTAAGGAGACCGTGATTAAGAAGTGCTCCAATTGGTGCCGCATTGGTCCCGACTTCTCTCAGTGTCCTAATTAATACAAATAATTCATCTTTATTAGCTATCCTGACAGATTGTTTTATTCCATATTCACCAAAAAGTAAAACTTCTTTAGCAAAGTGCTTTGAAGGCAGAATGCTATCAAAGGTGGAAGAGTAGATTGAATATATTGACTAAGCAAAAAATAAGGTCGTGTTAAAGAAGTACTGACACATAATTTGACGGCTGAGATAGCCTGCAGAATCGATTCCCATGAACATGTGTTGTCATCTGCAAAATATGAAAAGCAAATATATCTTGGAAAATATTTTAAAATAATTTTGAAGTTTGCATGAGCGATCGAGTCCATAGTGCTATTGACACCCTCAAAGGAGACCCGACCCTTGGGGACACCTTAATTCTCTCACGTGACCTCGCTGCAGCAAGCTATGACGACGTCATAGCCACCAATTTTGTTTGGTCGCGTTTGCTCCAGCAGGCTCGGCAGCTGCTTGTAAGTTCGTGACCGTGGCGCACGAGTTGAAAGTTTTGTGTTTGATGACATTGATGTCCCGTTTTCTGTTAGAAAAATACTAGTTGATGCGAACCACGTAGAAGTGTTTCTCAATGGCGCGTGTTGACATGGTCGAGCGTTGCAACCTCTAGGTCGCGATAGTTGCATCCAGTTTTTGAAACTTAAACTCACACTAGTTGGTTATAACGAGACTGTAATTAATTGCCTCTCATAGGCTACAGAAAACAATGTGTCGCGTTAGGACTGAAAAGTACCAGGAACCAATTGCTGCAGAAATACGCGATGACGTTGTTTTTCTCTCAGTACCCTTTTAGGTACCGTGCTGCAGACCCTGCGTGTTTCTTTTGCATGAAATATACTTAGTCAACCTCTTTCGAGGTCTGGGAGACGACAACCTCAAGACATTCTTTCCCTCTTCACTGGAAACATAGCCACGGCCGCTTCTTTCTATCTTTCATGTTGCCGGTGTCTTGCACGCGTAGATACGTCCTTGCGCAATATGCACAGGAATGTCTGAGAGCACTCTGAATAGTTTTCGGATCACCTGTTATTCGTGAGCGCTCAAACATGAACAGCTGAGTTTGTATCTGGAACTCGCTTATGCCAGCAATAACGCTCGAATATTTGACGCCTCGTGCATAAATGTGGTGATGCCGGTTGCCGCGGATCAAATAACCGATGGCCAATGCTCTGTTCACAGCTATCAGTGTATCAGGGCACTGCGTCCATCGCTTTTTCTAGTTCGACTTTTGGTTTCCCGACCACAAGTCTGGCCAAACAAAAATTTTCAACTTGGACACGCCAAAGGATGCCTTTGGCAACGTCACGACCATATGACAATATGCGTCATATTTTGCACATTTGGCAACTGTAAGAACTCGTTCACACTGAGCATTCGGGCCGCCGAAAGCGCACCGAACCAGATTCGACGGTGGTGAAATTCGCCCAAAGACTGCTCTCCACTCCGATAGCTCTCCGACACATTTAGTGGCGTCTGCCGTCTGATCGGCTCGCCGTGAGCCACTAGCTAGAAGCGCTAGCTGAGAAATTAACAAACAATGGTGGTCAAGTTCGACTCGCTCCTCATGTCACAGTCAAGTAACGTGCGCTTAGCAGAAATGCTAAATGAATTGGTGCGCAACCGCCTCATCCAATACGACAAACTCCACCCCAAGCACAAGAAAAGATTGCTTAAAAGGACGACTTGCGGATCAAAATAGGAATCGAGCCGAGATTGACTGGTAAGTACGAGTTCCCATGCCTTTTCTGCTTTGCTAGATTAATTGCGAGCACCTTGCGATGCAGTTTCGTTTCTCGCCCCAGTTGCAACGTGTGTTGAAACGCGCAAAGGAAAAAAAAAATATGTAACTCTTCATAGGCGCACTGAAGTTGCCAACCACCGAAAACATCAGGGGAACAGCGCATCTATCCCGTGCTTGTCCAGTAGTTGATTGCTCCCTCGGCTGATGGCGGGTTATGGCTATTCCGTTCCGCGAGTTCCGTGGTGCAGGGTGCGCGTCACTGCGAACAACACTGCGTTTTGGCGATAGGAAAATTTCGTGCTCTGTAGAAAGCAGATGCTTCAGCGTTATCTGAGGGTTGGCCGGATGGTCTGATCTGCCTTCATCACGTTAAGTGATAGCGGCCTGCGCGTTCCGATTCCAAGGCTGTGCGTATAATCTCATTTTTCACCATCGACCTTGCGATATCAACCAGAAATGTGTGCCTTGCCTGGTCATGCGAAGCTGATCCATGGGGCTCGGATCACCTACCGATTTAGTTGGCTCCGGAACATACCCTTAGCCGTCAGACTTTCGCCTACAGAGTGACAAACTGGGACAAATTCCCTGAGCTGTTTCCCGAAGAGCCATCACACGACAACATGCTCAAACTGGTGAGTGAGTGTTTATACAGCAGGCTGCAGTGTCACGAGTGAAAAAACTTAAATAAGACGAACACGATCTTAAGCTTTTAAGGCTACGTGCGTGTCAACGCCGCGCATACAGGAGAGCCCAGTGGTCTAAAAGGAGATCACATTGGACGGCGTATAACTGCTTAGATGCAGCCATACAGCGACACTCAAAACAACTTCGTCGAAAGAGCTGGGTCGCACTATGTAGTTTGCTGCATACGACAAGCGGCTTTGTAAGTATATGGCGGATACTGAAGGCTCTCCGTACCATCGATATATGGAGGAGTCCAATTGCCCCTATCTGTATAACGACCAGCCAACCTCTGAAAATTCTCGTGGGAGACTTCGCAGATTTTTTTTGTTCGTCTATGTCAAGAGACAACAAAAACATCTGTCTTGATTCCCTAAATTCCGCTATGTTGTACAATGCCCCTGCCTTTCGGATGGATACAGCAGATTTCACCCTTGAGGAGCTGCGCAACGTATTGAGCATATCCTATCGCCACACAGACCCAGGTAAAGTTGGTATTACGTACCAAGCCTTACGAAACATCGATGAAGCCTTTCATCAGTACATTTTGGATGAATATTACAAAGTGTGGCAAACGTCCGTGATTCCGCTTGAGTGTAAATCATCTATCTTGAAACTAATTTTAAATCCTGGGTGCCCTGCAAAGCTCTGGAAGCCTTACAGACCCATTTCACTAACTCCTAAAATAATGAAGCTGATGGAGCGAATGGTACTGTTTCACCTTGATGACAGGCTACAGGAGCTAGTTTTTGTCCCTGATGTTATGAGTTGCTTTTGTCGGCATCGTTCTACCATCATAAGCATCGCAGATCTGGTATCATCGCTCGAGTCTGCTCGAGAAAACAGGCACTCTGCATATATGCTATATCTGGGCGTACAACCAGCCTTTGATTCGGTGCCACATGGGGCGACTGTTTTTGCACTTATGGCTGGGGGAATTTCAGGTTAAATGCTCGATTTCCTGTGTAACTTTCTGGCTGAGCGCAAAATGACATTACTTGTTGGAGGAACAACAAGCTGATCGAGCACATTTAGGTGCAGTGTCCTTCAAGGCAGTGTTTCAAGGCCACTTCTGTTCAATAGCTTGCTTGCGGGACTGTGAAGCTGATTACCTCAAGAGTATGAGTTCTCGATAAGCGTAGCAATTCATGCTAATGATATCGCACTGTGGATCAGTGGTACTTCCCATCAGGGCCCACGTCTTCGCGGAATCTTGCAAAGAGCGCTTCATGTGGCTACAGAATACCTAGAAGAAGTTGGTCCACATTTTTCCCCTGCTAAATCAGCCGCAATTGCCTATCATCTAAGGCAACAGGCTCGAAGGAGCATAAGCATGGCTGTACATTGGAGACACATCATTTGCATGGGTAAAACAACATTGTTACCTGGGGGTAATTATGGATGACCGCCTGTCTTGGCGCCCTGCCATTATCCCCGCGATGCGGAAATCACAGTCGCTCTTTAAATACGTGGCCGCATTAACTGCTAGGGGTGCTGACTTTGACCAGACGACAGCACTACAGGAGTATCAATCAGCTGTTCTCTCTGCCTTGATATACGGTTTGCCTATTTCGAATGTGCCGCCAAGCTTGATGTCTCAACTGGAAGGGGACCATCGTGTTGCCCTCCGAGTAATACAGGGCTTACCTCGCGACGCGCAGTCTGTTCCTCTACCCACCGAAGCGCAGTAGTTATCCCTGAGGCTGCAGTCTGATGAGATAGCGCTTCACCATATCGAGCGCATGTACAGAGCTCCAGATTGTATTGCACCCAATAATCGCTTCTTTCAGCGTCAAAGATCTCGCATGAGGAAAGTGGCAGCACTGTATACCACAATTACGTGCAGTTTGGCAGATCCTACTTCTTTCATTATTCCAAAAGAGCGCAACATATGTGTCTTCCCCATTTATCTTTCCATTCCCAAAATACTCAAAAGGACAGACCAGCCTGTTTCGGCACTATTTAGATTGAACCAATCGCATGTGTTTGAAAATTTTGGCGGTCATTTTCAAGTTTTCACTGATGCATCTGTATGCAATGACAGCCAAGGTAGCTCTGCAGCTTTCTTTTGCCTTTCTACTAGCGTTCGACGGGTGTTTCGTATACCACATTCATATTTTTTTAAAAACTGTGGAACTAGCTGCAATTCATGTTGCACTGAAATACGTACTAGAAGAAATAGAAGAATCGAAGGTAGTCATACTTAAAGATTCTCGGGCTGCCCTTAGCAGATGGTTGAGAAAAAAACTCCATTGGCACCTTTATATGCAGCATCGTTAAATCTGCCACAAAACTTATTACTCGCCCCGCCGTGGTCGTCTGGTGGCTAAGGTACTTACTTGGCTGCTGACCCGCAGGTCACGGGATCAAATCTCGGCTGCGGCAGCTGCATTTCCGATGGAAGCGGAAATGCTGTGGGTCCGTGTGCTCAGATTTGGGTGCACGTTAAAGAACCCTAGTAGTCGAAATTTCCGGAGCTCTCCACTTTGGCGTTTCTCATACTCATATGGTGGTTTTGGGACGTTAAACCCTACAAATCAATCATCAATAAAAACCCATTACTCATGGTATGCCCCAAATTTGCAGTGGATACTTTCGCATGTAGGTATTCCTGTGATAAATAGGCCAATCGCCTCGCTTCAACTTGCAGCCACAACGAGTGGGACTGCCAAGAAATTTCATGCCGGTTAGATTACTCTCGTCTGCTGATTTGCCGACATCTTCCTAAGCAGCATCCGGATAAGCGTGTCGCAGGTGGATTGTTTCCTCCTGGTATTCGTGGTCGTGGATGCAGTCGTCATGGCAGAGCCCTGTTATATAAGCTCAGAATTGGTTATGTGTCAATGCGCGAACGATTATACCGTGAAGGACAGTCCGATATGTTTATCGTGCGGCTCCTGTGAGACACTAAGGCCCGTATTCAGAAAGTAACCTCAGCCTTACCTCACGTTTTCCTCAACTTCCTGTACTCTCTGCATACGTTATGAACACCCATAAATGGTAAGAGGCTGAAAGATAAGGACAAGACTGGTCCATGTATAACGGTCTACTTTGTTTATCATCCGAAATAAAGGTTTAAAGTCAATAAGGAAAACTTGGGGAAAGTATAAGGTTGGTTTGTGAATACGGGCTTGTAAGACATTATCTTAGAGCACTCTAGCTTCGTTGTGAACCGAGCACTACTGAAAAAGGACTTTGGGCTGATTGGTCTTAGGTGCACGACCCTTCACGATTTCTTGCTCCTAGGAGAATGTCCTTCTAGACGTCACCAGGCTCACAGAGCCCTTTTAACCTTCTTAACGAGAACGGACTTGGTGTCACGTTTACAGACATTTTTCATGTGACTAAATTTTTTTGGGTGTGTGTTTTTTGTCATCTTTTTTTTAATTTTTCTCTCCTCTCTCCTTCTTTAATCCCTTATTTCCTCTATTGCACTCCTTCCCGAATGAACAGGTGGGCGTTGTGCTTCTAAAGGTGACAGTTGTCAGCCTGTTCCCTCCCTATTTCCTTTGACTTTTAACACACGACCCAATGCTGCCTACTCAGAAGCCGTTATGTCGCACTGAGATCTACTGCCTTCAAATTATGCACTACATGTTATCTTCAACATACCACTCTGGACGGTCCCTGAGCCGATCATGCGACTTTCGATCCCAGGAATAACAAAGAAGTCAAAAATACTAACTGCTGGTCTTAAGCATTTCTCTTTGTCGTATATTGACTATATGTACGGTAATACAGTACACATTTTTGCCTCCTCAGCAGCAGCTTTCATTGTGCATCAAATGGGAATCGCTCAACGCTTCAAAATAGCACACCGGACATCATCTACTGCCACCGACCTGACCAGCATCCGACAAGCCGCGTGCTACATTTTACAGCAGAGTCCAGTGAAATGGACATTATTTTGCGACTCCAAGCCGGCACTTCAGCTAATAAGAGGCTACATGAAACAAGACACTGCATACAGTCCTCTGGTGTGTGACATAATGAATATGTTGAATGAGGCATTTCAACCCGGACATACCATTGCGTTGCAATGGATTCCCAGTCAGATAAGCAATGGCGCAGCAGATTTTTTTTTTTTTGCGTACACTCAAAGTTTTAGTTCAATTTTTAAGATGTTTGCCCTTAGAAGAAAGTTCTAGAATGAAATAATGATAATTGTTGGGGTTTAACTTCCCAAAACAACCACATGGTTGTGAGGGACGCCGTAGTGGAGAGCTCCCGAAATTTAAATCGCCTGTGGTTCTTTCACCTAGAGTTCTCTAACATGCACCTAAATCTGAGAACACGGACCTCAAGAGTTTCCGCGTTGGTCGAGAATACGACCGCGGAGGCCGGGATTCGGTCCTGCGACCAACGGCGCAGAAGCCGAGTGCCTTAGCCACTGTAACATCGCAGTTGGTGATCTAGAAAAAAAGGAATGGGAAGAAAAAGAGAAGACAGAAAAATGAAGAAAGAGTTAGGCAGTGACGAAATTGAAAAAGAAAAAAAACACACTGAAACAAAGATAAAAAAACAGTAAAGCATAGCTACGTTAGGCACTAGTAAGAGTATAGAAATGGTTGGGAAACCGGGAGGTCAGAGGGTAAAAGCTCAGCCAAACGAAAACCCGCTAGGTGCCCATAAGCTCTGCGGTGACCCAGCCTATCGGGGCTTTGTGCAAACTACGATGAATTTTCGATGTTTGATTCTATTTATTCAATGTTCCGAATGCGGCATAGAAAGTATTCCTAAATAACTGGATAAGAGCAAGCAATGAACTCTGTGTAACACACCAAACCCCTGTAAACTCTGAAGAAATAGAAACGTCGCACTATCGATAACTTTTTTTACATTTAGTATTAAGATATCCACTTACAAAACTTAACATCAAGCAAGGTGAATTATCCGGCAACCGCGCTTGGCCTCCGGAGTGGTTCGTCTGATACGGCTATCACTACTAAGCCCGAATTCTCATGCCATATCACCACAGCACTTAAATAATGCGAGAAAAAAACATGAATATTCATATTTTAAGGTTTTTAACAAACAATCACTCTAAAGAACGCAAGCAGAATAGATCTCTATGGAGTGTGAAGGTGGGTGGGTAAGCTCTATCCCTCATAAATTTGGCAGGTGATCTCTGCAGCGCAAATCCTTGTGGGGCCGGCATGGCATGTTGCTTCAGTTAAGACGCAAGTATATTAAGATTACTTAAAATAATCAATGAAAAAATAGATTTTATTTCATTGTATTAAAGTAGCGAAGAAAAAAAATCGCGAAGCTTGAAATAAGAAGCCCGAGTTTTGAAACACTCAAACTATATGCTTTTGAAGAATGGTCTTATTGCTCATATAGGCTGTCTCTAGGCTTTATTTATATGATGCTAGATTGTGTCGACGTTGATTCTCAGCGCAGGTAGGTTCGAGTTAAACCACAGGAAAGCACAGGCACGACACATGCATTCGAACTGCAGAGACGGAAAATCACGCTGAAACAAAGCGTTATCACCTATCACAAATGTATACGTGCACCTCGTCCTTAACGTACTGCTTCCATCGATCACTTCGACGTGTTCTCGCAGCCATCGTTTCCTTTTCTGTTCTGTGGTATTCTCACTGTCGTACTCGAGGTTTTCAGCTCACTGACATCGCTACACAGCCATTTCCTGTTGGTATAACTGTCACCTTCTTTTTTTTTATTCACCGAGCAGTGAGGAGTTTCTGTTACATAACTTCTGGGGCACGCGCCTCTTCATAACGGCGGTAGTATTTTTGTTCATCAAACAAGGAAACATTTTGCTTTACGTCTTCGCTGTATAAAAAGAAACAAACAAAAATAAACACTGTGCGCTAACACACCTACTGCAGTTTTCCAGAGTAAAAAACAAGAAAGCGGCACCTAAGAAATACTTAAACTGAAAAAAATTTGCCCCGTATCTGCATGTAATCTGCAAATGTCGTCGAAAGACGATAGTCTTGCGTGTGGAGAGAGTGAACAATTCATTTATTTGATGTTCTGTGCAAGAAAATCAGTGAATGGTATTCTGGAGGCTCTGCGTTAGAGTGCGTCGAGCGTGCAGCGGAGGTGAACGAGCGCATCAAGTCACGTCACAAGTGAGAAATGAGCGCCAAGTGGCAGTTGTCTTAGAAAACAAAGCGCGTGGCTCTGAGACAGGTGTGTGCGCCCATCTCAGGGGTGATACGATGTAGAACGCAAGGCGATGGGTAGGTGCCACCACCGTGTCATCTTAGCAAAAGGTTGGAAACACTCGCCTTTCCGTGCAAGCGTTGCATGGTCAGTGCAGCGTGATAAGCGCTACGGCCATTAAAATTACTTATGTATGCCTTTTCTAGTAAGAGACGCACATGCAGATTATATACTTGTTGTTATAGTGCCCCAGACATGCGCAATAATTGCTTTTTAATTGACAATTGCACAAGCATGAACGCTCAACCTTGACCAACATAGGTGATCGCTGTGGGTGGGGTCGGCTGTTTCATGTACCCAATGCCGTTAAAGGTGGACAAACAGACAAATGTTCAGACAGACACAAACACACACACACACACACACACACACACACACAGGCAGACAGGCAGGCAGGCAACAGGCAGGCAGGCAGAGGCAGGCAGGCATACACACAGACAGACAGACAGACAGACGGAAGGACGGACGGACGGACGGACGGACAGACACAGACGCAGACACAGACAGACGGACAGACACAGACACAGACAGATGGACAGACACAGACAGACGGACAGACACAGACAAAGACACAGACAGACGGACAGACACAGACAAAGACACAGACACGGATAGACAGACAGTGACAGACACAGACAGACAGACAGCAACAGACACAGACAGACAGAGAAAGACACAGACACAGACAGACAGAGACAGACACAGACACAGACACAGACAGACAGACAGACAGCGACAGACACAGACAGATAGAGAAAGACACAGACAGAGACAGACACAGACACAGACAGACAGACACAGACACAGACACAGACAGACAGACAGACAGACAGACAGACGGAAGGACGGACGGACGGACAGACAGACAGACAGACGGATGGAAGGACGGACAGACGGACGGATGGACGGACGGACGGACGAACGGACAGACAGACAGACAGACAGACGGATGGACGGAAGGACGGATGGACGGAAAGACACAGACACAGACGGACAGACACAGACACAGACAGACGGACAGACACAGACAGACAAACAGCAACAGACACAGACAGACAGAGACTGACACAGACACAGACAGACAGAGACAGACACAGACAAAGACTGACAGACAGCGACAGACACAGACACAGACAGACAGACAGACACAGACACAGACAGACAGACAGCGACAGACACAGACACAGACAGACACAGACAGACAGAGACAGACACAGAGACAGACACAGACAGAGACAGACACATACAGAGACAGACACAGACACAGACAGACAGAGACAGACACAGACAGACAGACAGACCAAAATTTTTGCGTCGAAGGTCCCCAAGAAAGACTATCGTCTTTAAAAAGTACAACATACCTGTTCCACCGAGACCCACACAGGTCCGTGAGCACGTTGACTGTATCTAACATCATACATTGATTGACATCGCTTATCACCAAGCGTTTGAATCTCACTCGCCAGCCTTTACTCAATTATTGCGTTCCTGATTCAACTCCTTAGTCAATGAAGCCTTGGGACGTACCTGGTCGCCTTTGCTGTCAATTACTGCACGTTCACCGCAAAAGAAAAAACGACACTGCGGCGACAAAAAGGGGAGTTAACTGCTCGTTTGTTTGATGCCCAGTTTGCAGACTGTATCAAGCCGTTTATTAGAAATATTAAAGCATACCTCTTACACGGTTAAGAAACAGGGTTTGCTGTGATTCAAGTTTCAACTAATGATTATCCTTTGTACTTTGGCTCCATCTCAAACATGCAGTTACAAATATGTATTTATTGCGAGCACTTGTGACGTTAGGCAGGAAAATAGCGGCAGCGGGGGCTAATAAAACAAGCGAAAATAAAGTCAATTTATTCACCTATTTATTACTCAAAGTGATACGAGCATACAAGTATCGATTTGATTGATTGATATGTGGGGTTTAACGTCCCAAAACCACCATATGATTATGAGAGACACCGTAGTGGAGGGCTCCGGGAATTTCGACCACCTGGGGTTCTTTAACGTGCACCCAAATCTGAGCACACGGGCCTCGACATTTCCGCCTCCATCGGAAATGCAGCCGCCGCAGCCGGGATTTGAACCCGCGACCTGCGGGTCAGCAGCCGAGTACCTTAGCCACTAGACCACCGCGGCGGGGCACAAGTATCGATTTGGGGGGTGGGGGTGGAAGGGAGCAAAAGAAAAAGATGAAACATAAAAATTACAGGTTTACATAAATTTAGGCGCAAAAAAAGCAGATTAGTTTACGGTGACCCATACACACAGCTGCATCGCATAAATTGGCGTCACGTATTTAGTAAGTCAATCAAGAACTTTATTAAGACGTCTCGAGGTGTTTAAGCCGCCAGGGGGTTCAACAGTGACACTTCAGCAGTCACTAACGTGGGCGCTACCGATTCATGTGTGGCAAAACGTTGTAAATAAGCGGGAAACACTATAATAATAGTTAATTACAACGCCAGGAATAATCAAAAGAAACGCCGTAGTTGTAAACAGTACAGTCAGTCATGGACCAGATTATAATTTTTTGCTCACAACCGACGATGCTGGCACCAGAGTTTCTGCGAAAGGAGCTCCTAAATGTTATCCCGTTAGTAAAACCAAAACAAGGTGTGCCGTCCAGTGTTGCAGCTAAAATATGTGCGAACTCTGCGAGTTGTGTACCGCATAATAGTCACACTCTATATCCAGCTGGTTTTAATTGAAGAATCACTGGCAGTATAAAAAGTGTGTTCGGAATTTTATTGCACACAGAAGCGAGCAGAATAAGCCTGTAGGTATTCATAACGTTACGAGGGCCCGATTTCAGAATCGGAGCAACTGATCCCATTTTCTTGTAAGTCGGAAAATACTTTTAATGACTTATCAGATATAACTTTCAAGCTTGAAGACACTGTATGAGAACGAGACTTCGATATAAAATTGGGCCAAAAATCAATCAAGCATACCATCTGAATCGCTGAGTAGTATTTCGATGCCACAAGCTTCGAGTACTCTATTTCAAGGATAAATGTGGATTTATGATTGAACGATTGCGGGTTTTTCCGAGGATCAGCGGGGAAACATAACACTAATGATAAATAGAGATTGAACAACTTAGCCTTTTATGTCATGTCTCAAACTGTAATATCGCCACTGGTCAAAGCATGCAGCAATTGCAATTTCGTGACTTTATGTCGTTTTATAGGCTTCGGATGTTCATTTGGCTTCTGGTTAATTTGAATTTCTGTTGTTTAAAAAAAACGCCCATTTCACCTCGACCATGCCTATATACTTCATGCGGTGACCGTTTCAATTCGTACCAATTCTCCTCTTATCAGTTTCGCTTGAATGAACTGTAATGTAAATTTTCCCTACGCTTAACTAAAACACTAGTTTCTTAGTGTACTGTAGCTTACTATTATTGTGTCTTCTATTTAGTAACCACGACCGAAGAAATCCGTTTCGCAGCTCGAGAATACTGTCTTTCAAGGAATTACCAGCTCCTCTTGTGAATAGACGTTTTTAAAGCAACTAAATACGCTTCCAGTGAAGTATCGATTGCATGAATGTGAACCTTCTCGTAGCTTAACATGCACCAACTGTTCTCAATGAAAACGCTTTTGTTTCATGTTTCTTTCATCAAGCACGGCGTCATAGTCTCTTATCTCTGGCAGTACTTGCATGTTTTTTAGAATTTTCGTGTTTGTAAAAAACAAGATACAAAATATAACACAAGTAAAAGCTTTCTTAACCCATTGACCCTTGTGATGACTGATCTGCACACAATGCTGGAGCTAGCAGACCGATACGATCAGATGATCTGCGCATGTGCGGGTTTGCGACAGTGAAAACCTGAGTACAGACCTCCAGCGCGTGCTAATATATTTCACGTTCCACTGCGTGTCCTTGGGTTAAGAAAAAACTGTCGACAGCGCCTCAATGTGGCTGCAGGTCGCCTCGGCATCTTGGTGCGCTTGCGTCCATTCGCTGAATTCAGTTTCTGTCGTCATGCGAGCGAATACCGTCTTCAGTGAACGTCAGCATACGAGTGATACGTGTTACAGTATGCGGAAAAGAACTTCCCCGAACTCCTTGATTTTACGATTGAGAAACACAAATAAGTAGGATGAAAAAAAAAGCATTTTGCACATCTTTTTCGTCCAAGCAGCCCTTTGCACGTATAATGTGTTATCAACGCAGGTCTTTGGTCAGAGAGATGCGTTAAACGTACGTGAATGAAGATGAAACTGTCCTTGAAGACACTGGGGCGACGACTGGCCACATGCCAATTCAAAAGTTTGTCGTGACAGATTTCTTGGCAAAGCCAAATGTTTCATACTGCCCAAGGGCAGGATGGGTCAGTAGGAGGTTGTGGTGACATACAAATTGTGGAGGACGAGTAGTAGTCCACTCTGCGGCTGCCGGTGGTGGCCTCGGCGCCGATATATTCACTACGTATAAGCCATCCTCTTTGAAAGTGCAGTGCGCCCACGCTCATATCAAAATCTAAGCTTTGCTACCGCTGTTGCCGCTTTATGCCGCGTTCATGATATCGCATCTTGATACATTTTGGAATGAATGGGGCCATTCCGGTGGCGTCGTAGGCTGCGATGCTGGCACGACAGTTTTTGCCGAGCACCGCAAGATGTATGTACAGTACGCACTTAAAAGCAACGTTTCTAAAACAAGTCTCACTCAAGCAGTACATTTCACAATCGTCATCGCTTTCGGTGAGAGGTGCTTTTAGGGAATCTCTGTGTTGCCCTGAAAACATGTTGTACCCT
Organism: Rhipicephalus microplus; assembly: GCF_013339725.1. Taxonomy (NCBI): domain Eukaryota; kingdom Metazoa; phylum Arthropoda; class Arachnida; order Ixodida; family Ixodidae; genus Rhipicephalus; species Rhipicephalus microplus. The sequence goes on from NW_023609102.1 coordinate 33,883, forward strand.
ATTTGTCACCGCCGACGGCGATCGCCCCGGCAAGCCATCGAGCACGCGTCGCCCTGTTGCGGTGGTATAGTGGTGAAGGTACTCGGCTGCTGACCCGCAGGTCGCGGGATCGAATCCCGGCTGCGGCGGCTGCATTTCCGATGGAGGCGGAACTGTTGTAAGCCCGTGTGCGCAGATTTGGGTGCACGTTAAGAAACCCCAGGTGTTCGAAATTTCCGAAGCCCTCCAATACGGCGTCTCTCATAGTCATATGGAGGTTTTGGGACGTTAAACCCCACAAATCAATCATCAGCACGCGTCATATGTCGTTTTGCTGTCGCTGATCGGCCCACCGGCCGTGCAGAGAGCTTGTTATGATGCAATATTGTTGCATATAGAGCACTGCTAAACTACATTGCGTTATGTTATGCGCACACAACTCGCAAATTTTTTCAACTACGCGTTGCAAGAGTTCAGTTGTTGCCGCTTCGTTGGACTTCGTTGATTTTTGAGTTTGATATCCTGTCACAACGTCTTAAATATTCGACGCCTCTTGTTCCAGGCTGCTGTTTTATAATTCCTGCATACAACACGAGAACGCAATCATCATGATTAATCGAAATACGGCTGCTAAAGCTCGTAATTGCAGCTCGCCGCTGCAGCCGAATGTACCGATTACTCCCAAGTACCCGCGTGCCCTGCGGCCGTGGTGGTGGAGTGCAATTCGCGGGGAACTCGGTTTATTGCAGTACAAGAAGCCACTTACCTGGAACGAAAAAAAAAACAAGAAAAATTATGAACAGTGCTGCTTCTTTCATGTACGTCTCAATTATCGCTTCACATAAAGATCCTTCTTAGCGAGACACACATGCAAGAAGTTGTTATCATGTTCTGGCACAATTTGTGGATTTTTTTTCAAATAAATCAACTAAAGAAACTTCGTGTTGGTAGCATTCTCGAACACTGATGACGTAGGTGTTGTTACCTAACGATTTCACTTTAGGAACATTCTGTCACTTCCTCTTCAACGATATATGTAATTGCTCTTTTTTTTCGTTGAGGGAGGAGGCATCAGAGTGAGAAGGCCATGCAGATAGTATTATCTTTTCCCGTTACTGCCCACTTTATTTCAGGCATCCTTGACCCTAACATTGCCTCGTTGCGAAGTTTACAGCCAATCTTTTATTTTTCGTTAAAAGCTCGTAACACGAGTCCAACTACCGAACGCAAGCTAACTGCTTTCCATATCGCGTTTTACGCGATTCGAAGCAGTAATGAATAAGCTTTCTGTTTTGTTTGACATATAAAACAAGTTGAAAATCACCCGATGTAACATTCCTGCCGTCTCTGAAGAGCTTATATAACACATAAAACATCGTTCCGGCGAAAAAAAAAAGGATGCTGGAAGCAAATACACCTCGGAAACGTAAAGGTAATTCAGCATTTCCCGTGCTGTAACAGAGTATCTATTTTGCTTCTCTGTCCCCCCCCCCCCCCGTCGTTCTCGAAAGGTATCCGCCGATGGCACGTTACAACGAGCACGCATTTCCCGCACGCGACGAACGACGTACCCCTCGGCCCCCTTCCTTCGCGCACGCGAGAGGCGAATACGTGGACACGAACCTGCGCTTATCGCTGTCATTAGTACGCCTCGGGCGGGCAGCGGCATCCCCATCGTCACCGTCATCGCGAGAGGACGACGACGACGACTTTCCGGTCCACCTGGCATGGCCCGATCATTGGGCGCTCGCTTCCCGTCGCCGTTTCCTCCACAGCGTTGATGCCGCGCCGTCAGAGGGACCGGGGAAGCCAATAATAACGGCCGATAATAACGCGCCCATAAAAAGGCACCGAGCGCTTCCCATCCCAAAATGACCACCGCCGCAGCGGCGAACCGTGCCTTATTTCCAGCTCGCCCTCGCGCTCTTCGGTATCCCCGCCTGCCTTTTCCGCGACTCCCTATTTTCTAACCCTAACAGGCTTCGCGAATGAATGAGGAAGGGAAAAAATATAGGTGCGTGCTCGGAATTCCCATTTGCCCTGGCGGAGCAGAAGTCATACGCGGCCGCGATATAGGTCGAGAATACCAGCTCTATTCTAGCGCCTCATTTCTAGCGCTCGTAAGAAGGGCCGTTTTTTTTTTCCTCTTTTTCGCCTGCACAGAAAGATATGTTGGAACAGGATACAAGATGCTCACCAGAGAATAAGCACAGTTGGCAAACACGGTCGTCTATTCCTGGGACGGAGCGAGTCATTTAAGCTGATGAGACTATGCCGTGACCCAAGAGTATCGGCGAGAATAGGGCTCCTCTTACGTTTCCTCGACGTAGCAACGACAGAAAATCGCCCTAAAATGCAGCGGTGGCCATCGGCGCTCTAAGAGGAAAGGCCTGCTCGACTATTGTAAATGCTTTGCATTTATTGAAGCAGTGGCCTATAACAGGGAGCATTGGCTGACACTGTGTATCAACAACCGATTGGTTATTGCAAGAAGGGTTTCAAACGTTTTGGTACGTCTACTCTAATTTTAGGACACACAAAAAACAAGAGCAAAAACAGACGTGACACAAACAGGCGCTAGCACCTGGGCATGTCTGTTTTTGTTCATGTTTTTTTCATATGTTCTAAAAATACGATTATTAATTTCAAGGACACTTTGCGAAACGTAACTTTAAGAGGTGTAATACTCAAAGGGTAGCCAGAAACATGACATTTCGTAATAGTACATTAAAGAGAAAGGTGAGCTTGTCGTGTAGTTTCTTAATCATTGAGCGCGAAAAACAACGGTGGAAAACTCCCACAACCAGACGTAGTGCTGACTCAGAACTGATGTCTATTGCAGTAAAGAACATAAGTACTCGTCCATGTATACGCATTCGTTAATAAAAACAAGCCACCTGAACCATTGCTATTAAGTGACCATGCAGGAAACGTAATTGGCATTAAAGCAAGAAGCCTGTCAATGAACACGCTCCTCTCTGAAACCTCATTGTTCTCGTCTACTCTGATGCTTGGCTACCAACGCTCCGTTAGCTCAAACTATTCTCACTGAACCTAAATTACGATACAGTCTTCACTTGAGCCGAGTATCATGAGCCATTCAGCTTCTAGTTTTATGTCGAATCGTTGCCCATTTGAGCAATATGATACTTAAGACTCCCTGCGGGTAGTATTTTCTTCAGACTACCGCAGGATAATTTCAATGGCCCTGTTCTCCTTGCTTTGTTACAATATTAACTTGTCACAAAACATAACCATTCATATACGTCGACACGCCGATGATTGCCTTCCTTACAGCACTATCAACTAATCTAGTGACCATAATGTCCCTAAAGTCGCATTTACGCTTATGTGCTGTTGGTACAACTCTTGGTAGATGAGTGTTAACTTCGAAACTGCTTTAAAGACACTCATTTAATGTGTCTTAAACTTGTATTCGCAGACAATTTATCTTGGAGAAATCACAATATTATATTTCTATACAAATAATAAACAAATTTACTTTCTTCAGCGCATGAATTGCGTATCCCCTCAAGAAACTGCTTGCGTACATAGACTAATTCACACAGTTTTTGATAATGTATCCAAGGTTTCAAACCCAATATGTACAATAACAAAATACAGTTTGTATGAAGCAGATGCTAATGTTTTTTGTCTATTGTTGTCGCGATAGTTACTATTACCGTCGGCAACTGAGATGTGATAATTTGGGCTCTGCTGCGGCAGCTAATATTTTGCTCCATGTGTAGGAATGAATAGGTTAATAAAGTATTAATAATTACTGTGTCTGTGATGTTCTTTGCTAGTCACGTGGGAAATGCCACGCACTAAAACGCAGCCAACGCAATTGTTTTAAGGTGAAAGCCATAGATGCCCAACCTAACACGAAAAGCGCTAAACGACGAGCGTCCATTACGGACACAACCTTCTTAATTGATGACGTTGCCAAATTATTTGCGAAAGTTAATGTCGTGATCATAATGTACCGTGATCTCAGGTAAAATAATGGCATGAAAACGTGGCATCCTTTCTGGTTCACCAGTAAAACAGCAATTTGGGCGAGTTCGTATAGATGTAAGAGTGAACAACGAAGCAAGCATATAGACAGGAGAAGAAAGGACGCACATAACATTCGCAGACTCGCAACTGAATGGTGGATGGCATATTACACGCATATGTGTACGCAACATGCAGGCACAAGTGACTAAAATTTTTGCAGCATGAGTTTTCGCGATTCGTGCACTCAACATAAAGTTTCCTTTTTCATTGCAAGTGTTGAACAAAAAGTTGTGTAAAGTGTCCCTAATACTTTGATATTCGGACTGTTTGCCAGGAAAAATTCTATTTTTGTATGCAGGGCCGCGTTTCTCACATCATTTGACATTTCCTCACGTTTTGCAGTTAAATTTAAGAAGAAAAAAGGCACATACACCGGGCACATAGCACATATATAGTCAGGATAACTGCTGGTCAATAAGGGTTCCCAGAGAAGGCAAGTGGGTGAAGGGGAGACAGACAGTTACGTGAGCAGATGAGATTAAAAAGTTGGCAGGTACACCATGGCAGCAGAAAGCACAAGACAGGGTTCATTGGCAGATAATGGGAAGTACTTTGTCTTGCAGTGGGCGTAGTCAGGCTGATGAGGATGATGACTGAACAGCACAAATTAGCACTCTGCTTAAGTGCTCTAAAGGCTATCATTATTGCCAAACTATGTAATAAATATTGTCCACCTAATAAATCATTATATAATAACTGGCACCTCAACGAGTTATGTTACTTTCCTTTCAATATTTATTTTGCAACAATAAATTTTGTTGGAGTTCAGCACTTTCTTTTCCTCTACCTTTATCTAACGTGTTGCACCATCAATCATTCACGGGTGGAAGTAGTTAGCACCAGTTTCATGTTCTCATGTCGTCGTTACTCCTGCCACACTGGGGATTTTCTTCTAGTATCTTTTCGGGGGTACGGTTGGTGGTGGTGCGCCATATTACGCCTTTTTTTCCACCTTGAAAACGCAGTGATCTGTTTAAAATGTGCAAGTCATCTAGCGCATAATATAAACACAGGTAAAGAAATGAATGTAATCTGGCCGACAATCACAGGCTTCAGTGTGATTGCTTTTTGCTACTCGGCTGCTGACCCACGGTCGCGGGTTCAAATCCCGGCTGCGGCGGCTGCATTTCCGATGAAGGCGGAAATGTCGTAGGCCCGTGTGCTCAG
>NW_023609103.1:0-20476 GCF_013339725.1 Rhipicephalus microplus
GAACCTCCAACCTTTCGGTCGACAGCCTATAGCGCTAGCCCATTGCGCCACGGAGACAGTCGTGCTCTCCTCTCACCACCATCAGAACATTTCTTCAGAACTATCAGCCCAAAGAAAAAAAGCGCCGCACCACCACCGGGTGGGCTCGAACCTCCAATCTTTCGATTAACAGCCGATCGCGCTAGCCAATTGCACCACGGAGACAGTAGTGCAGCACTCCCACCTCTGTCAGAACATTTCTTCAGAGCTATCAGCCCAAAGGAAAAAAAGCGCCGCAATACCACCGGTTGGGCTCGAAACTCCAACCTTTCGGTTAACAGCCGATCGTGCTTGCCAATGGCGCCACGGAGACAGTCCTGCTCCACTCTCACCACCATCAGAACTTATCTTCATAGCTATCAGAGCAAAGAAAAAAAGCGCCGCACCACCACCGGGTGGGCTCGAACCTCCAACCTTTCGGTTAACAGCCCATCGCGCTAGCCAATTGTGCCACGGAGACAGTCGTGCTTCACTCTCACCACCAACAGAACATATCTTCAAGCTATCAGTCAGTGCAAAGAAAAAAGCACAAACCACTCGCCCGGGGAGAGCTCGAACCTCCAACCTTTTGGTTAACAGCCGATCACGATTGCCAATTACGCCACGGAGACAGTCCTGATATACTTTCACCACAAGCATAACATATCTTCAAAGCTATCGGCCCAAAGAAAAAAAGCGCCGCACCACCCTGGGTGGGCTCAAACCTCCAACCTTTCGGTTAACAGCCGATCGCACTAGCCAATTGCGCCACGGAGACAGTCGTGCTCTCTCTCACCACCATCAGAACATATCTTCAAAGCTATCAGCGCAAAGAAAAAAAGCAACACACCACTCCCGGGAGGGCTCGAACCTCCAACTTTTCGGTTAACAGTCAATCGCGCTAGCCAATTGCGCCACGGAGACAGTCCTGCTCCACTCTCACCACCATCACAACATATCTTCAAAGGTATCAGCCCAAAGAAAAAAAAGCGCCGCAGCACCACCGGGTGGGCTCGGACCTCCAACTTTTCGGTTAACAGCGGATCGCGCTAGCCAATTGCGCCACGGAGACAGTCCTGCTCCACTCTCGCCACCATCAGAACATATCTTCAAAGCTATCAGCCCAAAGAAAAAAAGCAACACACCACTCTCGGGAGGGCTCGAACCTCCAACCTTTCTGTTAACAGCCGATCGCGCTAGCCAATTGCGCCACGGAGACAGTCGCGCTACACCCTCACCACCGTCAGAACATTTCCTCAGAGCTATCAGTCCAAGGAAAAAAGCGCCGCACCATCACCGGGTGGGCTCGACCCCAACCTTTCGGTTAACAGCCCATCGCGCTAGCCATTGCGCAACGAGACAGTCGTGCTTCACTCTCACCACCATCAGAACATATCTCACAGCTATCAGCGCAAAGAAAAAACCAACACACCACTCCCGGGAGGGCTCGAACCTCCAACCTTTCTGTTAACAGCCGATCGCGCTAGCCAATGCGCCACGGAAACTGTCGCGCTACACCCTCACCACCGTCAGAACATTTCCTCAGAGCTATCAGCCCAAGGGAAAAAAGCGCCGCACCACTCCCGGGAGGGCTCGAACCTCGAACCTTGCGGTTAACAGCCGATCGCGCTAGCCAATTGCGCCACGGAGACAGTCCTGCTCCACTCTCCCACAATTAGAACATATCTTCAAAGCTATCAGCCCAAAGAAAAAAGCAACACACCACTCCCGGAGGGCTCGAACCTCCAACCTTTCGGTCAACAGCCTATAGCGCTAGCCCTTGCGCCACGGAGACAGTCGTGCTCTCCTCTCACCACCATCAGACATTTCTTCAGAACTATCAGCCCAAAGAAAAAAAGCGCCGCAGCACCACCGGGTGGGCTCGGACCTCCAACTTTTCGGTTAACAGCGGATCGCGCTAGCCAATTGCGCCACGGAGACAGTCCTGCTCCACTCTCGCCACCATCAGAACATATCTTCAAAGCTATCAGCCCAAAGAAAAAAAGCAACACACCACTCTCGGGAGGGCTCGAACCTCCAACCTTTCTGTTAACAGCCGATCGCGCTAGCCAATTGCGCCACGGAGACAGTCGCGCTACACCCTCACCACCGTCAGAACATTTCCTCAGAGCTATCAGTCCAAGGGAGAAAAAGCGCCGCACCATCACCGGGTGGGCTCGAACCTCCAACCTTTCGGTTAACAGCCCATCGCGCTAGCCAATTGCGCAACGGAGACAGTCGTGCTTCACTCTCACCACCATCAGAACATATCTTCACAGCTATCAGCGCAAAGAAAAAACCAACACACCACTCCCGGGAGGGCTCGAACCTCCAACCTTTCGGTCAACAGCCTATCACGCTAGCCCATTGCGCCATGGAGACAGTCGTGCTCTCCTCTCACCACCATCAGAACATTTCTTCAGAGCTATTAGCCCAAAGAAAAAAAGCACCGCCCCACCACCGGGTGGGCTCGAACCTCCAAAATTTCGGTTAATAGCCGATCGCGCTGGCCAATTGCGCCACGGAGACAGTCGTGCTCCACTCTCGCCACCATCAGAACATATCATCAAAGCTATCCGCCCAAAGAAAAAAAGCAACACACCACTCTCGGGAGGGCTCGAACCTCCAACCTTTCTGTTAACAGCCGATCGCGCTAGCCAATTGCGCCACGGAAACAGTCGCGCTACACCCTCACCACCGTCAGAACATTTCCTCAGAGCTATCAGCCCAAGGGAAAAAAGCGCCGCACCATCACCGGGTGGGCTCGAACCTCCAACCTTTCGGTTAACAGCCCATCGCGCTAGCCAATTGCGCAACGGAGACAGTCGTGCTTCACTCTCACCACCATCAGAACATATCTTCACAGCTATCAGCGCAAAGAAAAAACCAACACACCACTCCCGGGAGGGCTCGAACCTCCAACCTTTCTGTTAACAGCCGATCGCGCTAGCCAATTGCGCCACGGAAACTGTCGCGCTACACCCTCACCACCGTCATAACATATCTTCATAAGCTATCGGCCCAAGAATAAAAAAAAGTGCCCCGCCGCACCACCCCGGGTGGGCTCGAACCTCGAACTTTTGGTTAACAGATGATCGCGCTAGCCAATTGCGCCACGGAGACAGTCGTGCTCCACTCTAACCACCGTCAACAACATTTCTTCAGACTATCAGCCCAAGAAAAAAAGCGCAGCCCGCACCCACCGGGTGGGCTCGAACCTTCCGGACCTTTCGGTGTTATCAGAGCATTCGCACTAGCCCAATGGTGGCCACGGCCGCAGTCGTGCTCCACTTCTCCACCACATCAGAAAATATCTTCAAAGTTATCAGCCAAAGAAAAAAACGCAACACACCATTCTCGGGAGCGGCTCAAACCTCCATACCTTTCTGTTAACAGACCCCCCCGATCGCAGCTAGCCAATTGCGCCACGAGAGACAGTCGCGCCTACCACCCTCACCACCGTCAGAACATTTCCTCGAGCTATCAGTCCAAGGGAGGGAAAAGCGCCGCACCATCACCGGGGTGGGCTCGAACCTCCAACCTTTCGGTTAACAGCCGATCGCGCTAGCCAATTGCGCCACGGAGACAGTCGTGCTTCACTCTCACCACCATCAGAACATATCTTCACAGCTATCAGCGCAAAGAAAAAAAAGCCAACACACCACTCCCGGGAGGGCTCGAACCTCCAACCTTTCGGTTAACAGCCTATCGCGCTAGCCCATTGCGCCCTGGAGACAGTCGTGCTCTCCTCTCACCACCATCAGAACATTCTTCAGAGCTATCAGCCAAAGAAAAAAAAGCACCGCACCACCACCGGGTGGGCTCGAACCTCCAACCTTTCGGTTAATAGCCGATCGCGCTAGCCAATTGCGCCACGGAGACAGTCGTGCTCCACTCTCGCCACCATCAGACCATATCATTCAAAGCTATCAGCCCAAAGAAAAAAAGCAACACACCACTCTCGGGAGGGCTCGAACCTCCAACCTTTCTGTTAACAGCCGATCGCGCTAGCCAATTGCGCCACGGAACAGTCGCGCTACACCCTCACCACCGTCAGAACATTTCCTCAGAGCTATCAGCCCAAGGGAAAAAAGCGCCGCACCATCACCGGGTGGGCTCGAACCTCCAACCTTTCGGTTAACAGCCCATCGCGCTAGCCAATTGCGCAACGGAGACAGTCGTGCTTCACTCTCACCACCATCAGAACATATCTTCACAGCTATCAGCGCAAAGAAAAAACCAACACACCACTCCCGGGAGGGCTCGAACCTCCAACCTTTCTGTTAACAGCCGATCGCGCTAGCCAATTGCGCCACGGAAACTGTCGCGCTACACCCTCACCACCGTCAGAACATTTCCTCAGAGCTATCAGCCCAAGGGAAAAAAGCGCCGCACCACTCCCGGGAGGGCTCGAACCTCGAACCTTGCGGTTAACAGCCGATCGCGCTAGCCAATTGCGCCACGGAGACAGTCCTGCTCCACTCTCACCACAATTAGAACATATCTTCAAAGCTATCAGCCCAAAGAAAAAAGCAACACACCACTCCCGGGAGGGCTCGAACCTCCAACCTTTCGGTCAACAGCCTATAGCGCTAGCCCATTGCGCCACGGAGACAGTCGTGCTCTCCTCTCACCACCATCAGAACATTTCTTCAGAACTATCAGCCCAAAGAAAAAAAAGCGCCGCACCACCACCGGGTGGGCTCGAACCTCCAATCTTTCGGTTAACAGCCGATCGCGCTAGCCAATTGCGCCACGGAGACAGTAGTGCAGCACTCCCACCTCTGTCAGAACATTTCTTCAGAGCTATCAGCCCAAAGAAAAAGAAAGCGCCGTACCACCACCGGGTGGGCTCGAACCTCCAGCTGTCGGTTAACAGGCGATCGCGCTAGCCAATTGCGCCACGTAGAGAGTCGTGCTCCACTCTCTCCACCATCAGAATATATCTCCAAAGCTATCAGCGCAAAGAAAAGAGCAACACACAACTCCCGGGAAGGCTCGAAACTACAACCTTTCGGTTAACAGCCGATCGCGCTAGCCAATTGCGCCACGGAGACAGTAGTGCAGCACTCCCACCTCCGTCAGGACATTTCTTCAGAGCTATCAGCCCAAACAATAAGAAGCGCCGCACCACCACCGGGTGGGCTTGAACCTCCAAACTTTAGGTTAACAGCCGAATGCGCTAGCCAATTGTGCCACGAAGACAGTCGTGCTCCACTCTCACCACCATCAGAACATTTCTTCGGAGCTGTCAGCCCAAAGGAAAAAAAGCGCCGCACCACCACCGGACGAGCTCGAACCTCCAACCTATCTGTTAACAACCGATTGCGCTAGCCATTTGCGCCACGGAGACAGTCGTGCTCCACTCTCCCCACCATCAGAACATATCTTAAAGCTATCAGCGCCAAAGAAAAAAAGCACACACCACTCCCCGGAGGGCTCGAACCTCCAACTTTTCGGTCAACAGCCGATCGCGCTAGCCGATTGCGCCACGGAGACAGTCGTGCTCCACTCTCACCACCATCAGAACATTTCCTCAGAGCTATCAGCCCAAAAGAAAAAAAGCGCCGCACCACCACCGGGTGGGCTCGACCTCCAACCTTTCGGTTAACAGCCCATCGCGCTAGGCAATGGCGCCACGGAGACAGTCGTGCTCCACTCTCACCACCATCAGAACATATCTTCAAAGTTATCAGCGCCAAGAAAACAGCAACACACTACTCCCGGGAGGGCTCGAACCTCCAACCTTTCGGTTAACAGCCGATCGCGCTAGCCAATTAGGCCGCGGAGACAGTCTTGCTATACTCTCACCACCAGCATAACATATCTTCAAAGCTATCGGCCCAAAGAAAAAAAAGTGCCGCACCACCCCGGGTGGGCTCGAACCTCGAACCTTTTGGTTAACAGCTGATCGCGCTAGCCAATTGCGCCACGGAGACAGTCGTGCTCCACTCTAACCACCGTCACAACATTTCTTCAGACTATCAGCCCAAAGAAAAAAAGCGCCGCACCACCACCGGGTGGGCTCGAACCTCCGACCTTTCGGTTATCAGCGCATCGCACTAGCCAATGGTGCCACGGAGACAGTCGTGCTCCACTCTCACCACCATCAGAACATATCTTCAAAGTTATCAGCCCAAAGAAAAAAAAGCAACACACCATTCTCGGGAGGGCTCAAACCTCCAACCTTTCTGTTAACAGCCGATCGCGCTAGCCAATTGGGCCACGGAGGCTGTCGTGCTCCACTCTCTCCACCGTCAGAAAATTTCTTGAGAGCTATCAGCCCAAAGAAAAAAAAATGCCGCACCACTCCCGGGAGAGCTCGAACCTCCAACCTTTTGGTTAACAGCCGATCACGATAGCCAATTACGCCACGGAGACAGTCCTGATATACTTTCACCACAAGCATAACATATCTTCAAAGCTATCGGCCCAAAGAAAAAAAGCGCCGCACCACCCCGGGTGGGCGCAAACCTCCAACCTTTCGGTTAACAGCCGATCGCACTAGCCAATTGCGCCACGAAGACAGTCGTGCTCCACTCTCACCACCGTCAGAAAATTTCTTCAGAGCTATTCAGCCCAAAGAAAAACAAGCGGCCGCCCCACCACCGGGTGGGCTCGAACCTCCAACCTTTCGGTTAACTAGCCGATCGCGTAGCCAATTGCGCCACGGAGACAGTCGTGCTCCACTTCACCACCATCAGAACATATCTTCAAAGCTATCAGCCCGCAAGAAAAAAAGCAACACCCACTCCCGGGAGGGCTCGAACCTCCAACCTTTCGGTTAACAGCCGAATCGCGCTAGCCAATTGCGCCACGGAGACGTCCTGCTCCACTCTCACCACATTAGAACATATCTTCAAAGCTATCAGCCCAAAGAAAAAAGCACCGCACCACTCCGCGGATGGGCTCGAACCTCCAACCTTTCGGTTCAACAGCCTATAGCGCTAGCCCACTTGCGCCACGGAGACAGTCCTGCTCTCCTCTCGCCACCATCAGACACATTCTTCAGAAGCTATCAGCCCAAAGAAAAAAAGCGCCGCACCACCACTCCGGGGGGCTCGAACCTCCAATCTTTCGGTTAACAGCCGATCGCGCTAGCCAATTGCGCCACGGAGACAGTAGTGCAGCACTCCCACCTCTGTCAGAACATTTCTTCAGAGCTATCAGCCCAAAGAAAAAGAAAGCGCCGTACCACCACCGGGTGGGCTCGAACCTCCAGCCTTTCGGTTAACAGGCGATCGCGCTAGCCAATTGCGCCACGTACACAGTCGTGCTCCACTCTCTCCACCATCAGAAGATATCTCCAAAGCTATCAGCGCAAAGAAAAGAGCCACACACAACTCCCGGGAAGGCTCGAAACTACAACCTTTCGGTTAACAGCCGATCGCGCTAGCCAATTGCGCCACGGAGACAGTAGTGCAGCACTCCCACCTCCGTCAGGACATTTCTTCAGAGCTATCAGCCTGTGATGTGTGGTGCGCGTTCAAAGTGCGCGCCTTCGAAAAGTGCGCGTCACGGAAAAAAAAAAAAAAAAAACAAAAGGAGAAATACCAGAGTGCACGTGCGGGGCTGCTTAAACAAGAATGACGACGTTAAAGAGCGTCGAGCACGAGGATGCGTGGCAGGACGTGAAGTAAACAAAAGGTAAAACATCCAATGGGCAGCGAACACGGAGATTTCAAGGCCCAATGGCTTGACACCACGAGACAGCAGTATCTCCAATGAGAACGAGACAAGTGGGCCAGAGCTGAAGCAGGAGCCTGGGGAGACCAGAGCAAGGGGAGTTCGAAGAAGACAGGGCAAGCGGAAGGTCGTCACCGGACCGGGCGCTGAAGATGGGCCGTCGGGCGTAGGACCCGAGCCTGCAGGTCTTCAACCGGCCGGGGCCTCCTGCCGTCGTGTTCCCGCTCCAAAGGACCGTGGCCATCCGGTCCTGAACTCCTTTCCAGGGCCTGCGGACTTTGGTTCCGGCAGGCGAGCTACAGCCGTCGGGCTCCGGGCCCGAGCTGTGCGCCCAGCTGCTTGACTAGGTCGACCCTGGTTCTCTGACGCGTCACCACCAGCCTGCGTTCTCTCGTCACAGACGGGTCCACACTCCTAAAGCCAGAGCCACCACGTTCCGGCCTGGTTTCTCGACGTGTCGTCAGCAGCCAGCGTTCCTTCATCCCCGTCCTGCCCGCGTCCTGAAGCCGGAATCACCGCGTTCCGGTTTGCTCATCGTCGGCGGAATTCAGCGTGTGGGTGAGACCGAACAGATATCTTGCGCTACTCCCATCACTCAGCCCCTTTCGAACGTTAGGTTTAGTTACTGACTTTGAACGTTTTTGTTGGGTGTTTACAGATGTGTTTCGTCATGTCCAGTCAACTGTTTATTAAGTGTTTTGTTTTGTGAGGAATCTTTGCCTTTTTTTCTTTTCAATTAAACTTTTTGTGTGTTTCTTGGAAACCGAACGGCTTTGTCCTTATTAACAAAACTCTCTGAGGCTCAGCCCGGGAGAAAAACAAATCAGCAACAAGAACCCTGCATCACAAATTGGCGTCCGCGACAGGACAAAGTCGTTTGTTTTTCATGTAGATTTTTCGACGCGATGAAAGCCATGAAAAGCACTTCGGAATTATTAGATCTGGCGGAGAGTATAAGTCTCAAGGGAGCGGAGTTCAAGGAGTGGTACGACAAGCAAATGGCGCAAGCGCAAGAGGAACGGGCTGCGATATGTGACGCTAAAAAGCAGCAGATTGCATTGCAAACACACGCTAAGAGAGAGGAGTTCGAGCGAGAAACACGGGCTAGGAGAGAGAAGCTCGAGCGAGAGACACGCGCTAAGAAGGAGCAGCTTGAGCTAGAAATGCGTGAAAAGAAAAGGCTGCTCGAGATAGAGATGCGCGAAAAGAAGAGACTGTTGGAACTAGAATATGAGGATTTGCAGCAGTGGCTTGAGAGGGAAAACGCTGAATATACGTGGTCTGAGAGCCAGAGTAGTCAACCAGTGGATGAGGTGTGCTCTGAAAGCAGTTACATCGGGAGCGATTTGAATTTACGTGAGACTGACCCTGTACCTCGTCATGACCTTTCGCTAGAGAAAGAAACTCTGAAAGAGTATGACAGGGAGGTAAACAGTCAAAAGACTAGGAGACTCGATAAGCTTATTGAAGCGCAGGAATGCTTCGTGAGCATGGAACAAGAACGTTCCATTCAGAGTAAAGGGTATTTGAAACCTGTGAGAGGTCAAGCGCACTTTATTCAGAGGTAGGATTGCCTCTGAATAGCTCCGCTGAAGGAGCAATAAAAGGTCTCCTAGGTAATGCCGGCGAATGCCATAATGAAAGCTCTGATGTAGCAGCTACCTATTGTTTTGGGCCACTGGAGATAGCAACAGACGCTACGGACATGGTTTTTCACCATGATTATAACTTGCCCATACAGAGAGATGGCTTGTGTTCTCGGGAAATTGTAGATGATGCTTTTAGAAGAATATTGGAGCAAAATGCAAAAGCACTTGTTGAAGAACAGAGAGTAGAGTTGCAATGTAGGTCAGCTATATGTGACAATGAGGGTAATCACGATGACCCAGGCAGAAGGGTTGAAAGTATTGATGAACAAGCAATACAGAAAGCTGAAGGGATGGAAAGTGAACCAGAAGGCAGTAATGGTCCAGCAGGTTATTGTACGAGGAAGGACGCCGACTGGTGCTCTTTGGCATCTTCGGTTGAAGAGGTCGCTTCTGTTAAGATGTCTCAACGATTAGCGGCTTACGAGCTCAAGCAAGGCGTTCGTGGGAAGGATGAAATGATTCAGGCGTGGTTGTACTGGTGCGCCTGGAGGCAACGCCTCCGACTAGGCATACAGACATTCCAGCGTGTATGCTTGTGATTTCGAGGTTGGGAACCTGGTGATACACAGCTTTAGGTTCATACGAGCTTACGGTCGAGAATTCTTCCACTGGCTTCCGATTCCTTACTCTTGTCAAATGGTTAGAGCAGTTAAACGTCTTGTACGGGACGCTATAACTTAAGCGTCAAATTCGATTTCCCGCTGGTTTCTTTTGGATCTTGCTTGCGGACCATGGAAGGGTGTTGCTTGTAAATATTTGAAGAAGTTACATGCAATGTAACATTAACATGATGTATAGTTTTTGAGATGATAGGGTATATATGATAAAAAAAAAGGGGTGGTGTACTACTAATTTGGGGACTTTCACAATCCGCTAGATGTGTCCATACTTTTTCTCACTTCTTGCGTATTTTGAGGTTAGTGAATGTGGACCTTTGGGCAATGCAGTGAACTGTGTGGCGGACATATGTGGGTAAATTGTGGTGCAGTGCGAAACGTGCACTCAACGGCAGTTTTTTTTTCTTCTCGAAAAAAAAAAAAAACTTTTCTTATTGTTGTTGGTTGAATGTTACGTTCTGTGGACTCGGTGTTTCGACGTGAGACATGTCAACGAAGAAGCAGTGTGGTGCCATCGGTGTGATGTGTTGAACTGCGTGGTGCAAATATGTGGTGTAATTGTGACGTAGTGCAGAACGCGCACTCATCGGCAGTTTTTTTTTTTTCTAAAAAAAAAAAAAACTTGAATGAAAGGGGGGCGTATGTGATGTGTGGTGCGCGTTCAAAGTGCGCGCCTTCGAAAAGTGCGCGTCACGGAAAAAAAAAAAAAAAAAAACAAAAGGAGAAATACCAGAGTGCACGTGCGGGGCTGCTTAAACAAGAATGACGACGTTAAAGAGCGTCGAGCACGAGGATGCGTGGCAGGACGTGAAGTAAACAAAAGGTAAAACATCCAATGGGCAGCGAACACGGAGATTTCAAGGCCCAATGGCTTGACACCACGAGACAGCAGTATCTCCAATGAGAACGAGACAAGTGGGCCAGAGCTGAAGCAGGAGCCTGGGGAGACCAGAGCAAGGGGAGTTCGAAGAAGACAGGGCAAGCGGAAGGTCGTCACCGGACCGGGCGCTGAAGATGGGCCGTCGGGCGTAGGACCCGAGCCTGCAGGTCTTCAACCGGCCGGGGCCTCCTGCCGTCGTGTTCCCGCTCCAAAGGACCGTGGCCATCCGGTCCTGAACTCCTTTCCAGGGCCTGCGGACTTTGGTTCCGGCAGGCGAGCTACAGCCGTCGGGCTCCGGGCCCGAGCTGTGCGCCCAGCTGCTTGACTAGGTCGACCCTGGTTCTCTGACGCGTCACCACCAGCCTGCGTTCTCTCGTCACAGACGGGTCCACACTCCTAAAGCCAGAGCCACCACGTTCCGGCCTGGTTTCTCGACGTGTCGTCAGCAGCCAGCGTTCCTTCATCCCCGTCCTGCCCGCGTCCTGAAGCCGGAATCACCGCGTTCCGGTTTGCTCATCGTCGGCGGAATTCAGCGTGTGGGTGAGACCGAACAGATATCTTGCGCTACTCCCATCACTCAGCCCCTTTCGAACGTTAGGTTTAGTTACTGACTTTGAACGTTTTTGTTGGGTGTTTACAGATGTGTTTCGTCATGTCCAGTCAACTGTTTATTAAGTGTTTTGTTTTGTGAGGAATCTTTGCCTTTTTTTCTTTTCAATTAAACTTTTTGTGTGTTTCTTGGAAACCGAACGGCTTTGTCCTTATTAGAAAAACTCTCTGAGGCTCAGCCCGGGAGAAAAACAAATCAGCAACAAGAACCATGCATCACACAGCCCAAACAATAAGAAGCGCCGCACCACCACCGGGTGGTCTTGAACCTCCAAACTTTAGGTTAACAGCCGAATGCGCTAGCCAATTGTGCCACAAAGACAGTCGTGCTCCACTCTCACCGCCGTCAGAACATTTCTTCGGAGCTGTCAGCCCAAAGGAAAAAAAGCGCCGCACCACCACCGGACGAGCTCGAACCTCCAACCTATCTGTTAACAACCGATTGCGCTAGCCATTTGCGCCACGGAGACAGTCGTGCTCCACTCTCCCCACCATCAGAACATATCTTAAAGCTATCAGCGCAAAGAAAAAAGCAACACACCACTCCCGGGAGGGCTCGAACCTCCAACTTTTCGGTCAACAGCCGATCGCGCTAGCCGATTGCGCCACGGAGACAGTCGTGCTCCACTCTCACCACCATCAGAACATTTCCTCAGAGCTATCAGCCCAAAAGAAAAGAAGCGCTGCACCACCACCGGGTGGGCTCGAACCTCCACCCTTTCGGTTAACAGCCCATCGCGCTAGGCAATGGCGCCACGGAGACAGTCGTGCTCCACTCTCACCACCATCAGAACATATCTTCAAAGTTATCAGCGCCAAGAAAAAAGCAACACACCACTCCCGATAGGGCTCGAACCTCCAACCTTTCGGTTAACAGCCGATCGCGCTAGCCAATTAGGCCACGGAGACAGTCTTGCTATACTCTAACCACCGTCACAACATTTCTTCAGACTATCGGCCCAAAGAAAAAAAAGCGCCGCACCACCACCGGGTGGGCTCGAACCTCCAAGCATTCCGTTAACAGCCGATCGCGCTAGCCAATTGCGCCACAGAGACAGTCGTGCTCCACTCTCACCACCATCAGAACATATCTTCAAAGCTATCAGCCCAAAGAAAAAAACCGCCACAGCACCACCCGATGGGCTCGAACCTCAAACCTTTCGGCTAACAGCCGAGTCGCGCTAGCCAGTGCGCTACGGAGACAGTCCTGCTCCCCTCTCACCACCATCAGAACATATCGTCAAAGCTATCAGCCCAAATAAAAAAAGAACACAACCACTCTCGGGAGGGCTCGAAACTCCAACCTTTCTGTTAACAGCCGATCGCGCTAGCCATTGCGCCACAGAGACAGTCGCGCTACACCCTCACCACCGTCAGAACATTATCCTCAGAAGCTATCAGCCCAAGGGAAAAAAAGCGCCGCACCACCACCGGGTGGGCTCGAACCTCCAACCTTTCGGATAACAGCCGATAGCGCTAGCCAATTGCGCCACGGAGACAGTCGTGCTTCACTCTCATCACCAACAGAACATATCTTCAAAGCTATCAGCGCAAAGAAAAAAGCAACACACCACTCCCGGAGAGCTCGAACCTCCAACCTTTTGGTTAACAGCCGATCGACGCTAGCCAATTACGCCACGGAGACAGTCCTGATATACTTTCACCACAAGCATAACATATCTTCAAAGCTATCGGCCAAAAGAAAAAAAGCGCCGCACCACCCCGTGTGGGCTCGAACCTCCAACCTTTCGGTTAACAGCCGATCGCACTAGCCAATTGCCCCACGAAGACAGTCGTGCTCCACTCTCACCACTATCAGAACATATCTTCAAAGCTAATAGCGGAAAGAAAAAAGACACACCACACCCGGGAGGGCTCGAACCTCCAACTTTTCGGTTAACAGTCAATCGCGCTAGCCAATTGCGCCACGGAGACAGTCCTGCTCCACTCTCACCACCATCAGAACATATCTTCAAAGATATCAGCCCAAAAAAAGCGCCGCAGCACCACCGGGTGGGCTCGGACCTCCAACCTTTCGGTTAACAGCGGATCGCGCTAGCCAATTGCGCCACGGAGACAGTCCTGCTCCACTCTCGCCACCGTCAGAACATATCTTCAAAGCTATCAGCCCAAAGAAAAAAAAAGCAACACACCACACTCGGGATGGCTACGACCTCCAACCTTTCCGTAACAGCCTGAATCGCGCTAGCCAATTGCGCCACGGAAGACAGGCGCCCTGCTACACTCCTCACCACCGTCAGAAATTTCTTCCTCAGGAGCTAGCAGCCCAAGGGAAAAAAAGCGCCTGCACCACTCACCGGACGAGCTCGATCGAAACATCCCACCTCTCTGTTAACATCCAGATCGCGCTAGCCAATTGCGCAACGGAGACAGCGTGACGTTCACTCTCACCACCATCAGAACATATCCTCAAAGCTATCAGCGCAAAGGAAAAAAAGCCCACAACCCTCCCGGGAGGGCTAGACCTCCAACCTGTCGGTCAACAGCCGATTATAGCGCTAGCCCAGTTGCGCCATGGAGACAAGTCGTGCTCTCCTCTCACCACCATCAGAACATTTCCTTCAGAGCTATTCAGCCCAAAGAAAAAAAAAAAGCGCCCGCCCCACCACCGGGTGGGCTCCGAACCTCCAACCTTCGGTTAAACGCCCATCGCGCTAGGCAATGGCGCCACGGAGACAGTCGTGCTCCACTCTCACCACCATCAGAACATATCTTCAAAGTTATCAGCGCCAAGAAAAAAGCAACACACCACTCCCGATAGGGCTCGAACCTCCAACCTTTCGGTTAACAGCCGATCGCGCTAGCCAATTAGGCCACGGAGACAGTCTTGCTATACTCTCACCACCAGCATAACATATCTTCAAAGCTATCGGCCCAAAGAAAAAAAAGCGCCGCACCACCCCGGGTGGGCTCGAACCTCGAACCTTTTGGTTAATAGCTGATCGCGCTAGCCAATTGCGCCACGGAGACAGTCGTGCTCCACTCTAACCACCGTCACAACATTTCTTCAGACTATCAGCCCAAAGAAAAAAAAGCGCCGCACCACCACCGGGTGGGCTCGAACCTCCAAGCATTCCGTTAACAGCCGATCGCGCTAGCAAATTGCGTCACAGAGACAGTCGTGCTCCACTCTCACCACCATCAGAACATATCTTCAAAGCTATCAGCCCAAAGAAAAAAACCGCCACAGCACCACCGGATGGGCTCGAACCTCAAACCTTTCGGCTAACAGCCGATCGCGCTAGCCAATTGCGCTACGGAGACAGTCCTGCTCCCCTCTCACCACCATCAGAACATATCGTCAAAGCTATCAGCCCAAATAAAAAAAAGCAACACACCACTCTCGGGAGGGCTCGAACCTCCAACCTTTCTGTTAACAGCCGATCGCGCTAGCCAATTGCGCCACAGAGACAGTCGCGCTACACCCTCACCACCGTCAGAACATTTCCTCAGAGCTATCAGCCCAAGGGAAAAAAAGCGCCGCACCACCACCGGGTGGGCTCGAACCTCCAACCTTTCGGTTAACAGCCCATCGCGCTAGCCAATTGCGCCACGGAGACAGTCGCGCTTCACTCTCACCACCATCAGAACATATCTTCAAAGTTATTAGCGCAAAGAAAAAAGCATCACACCACTCCCGGGAGGGCTCGAACCTCCAACCTTTCGGTTAACAGCCTATAGCGCTAGCCCATTGCGCCACGGAGACAGTCGTGCTTCACTCTCACCACCAACAGAACATATCTTCAAAGCTATCAGCGCGAAGAAAAAAGCAACACACCACTCCCGGGAGAGCTCGAACCTCCAACCTTTTGGTTAACAGCCGATCACGCTAGCCAATTACGCCACGGAGACAGTCCTGATATACTTTCACCACAAGCATAACATATCTTCAAAGCTATCGGCCAAAAGAAAAAAAGCGCCGCACCACCCCGTGTGGGCTCGACCCTCCAACCTTTCGGTCAACAGCCGATCGCACTAGCCAATTGCCCCACGAAGACAGTCGTGCTCCACTCTCACCACCGTCAGAAAATTTTTTCAGACTCTCAGCCCCCCAAAAAAAAGCGCCGCAGCACCACCGGGTGGGCTCGATCCTCCAACCTTTCGGTTAACTGCCGATCGCGCTAGCCAATTGAGCCACGGAGACAGTCGTGCTCCACTCTCACCACTATCAGAACATATCTTCAAAGCTAATAGCGGAAAGAAAAAAGACACACACTCCCGGGAGGGCTCGAACCTCCAACTTTTCGGTTAACAGTCAATCGCGCTAGCCAATTGCGCCACGGAGACAGTCCTGCTCCACTCTCACCACCATCAGAACATATCTTCAAAGATATCAGCCCAAAAAAAAGCGCCGCAGCACCACCGGGTGGGCTCGGACCTCCAACCTTTCGGTTAACAGCGGATCGCGCTAGCCAATTGCGCCACGGAGACAGTCCTGCTCCACTCTCGCCACCATCAGAACATATCTTCAAAGCTATCAGCCCAAAGAAAAAAAAGCAACACACCACACTCGGGAGGGCTCGAACCTCCAACCTTTCTGTTAACAGCCGATCGCGCTAGCCAATTGCGCCACGGAGACAGTCGCGCTACACCTTCACCACCGTCAGAACATTTCCTCAGAGCTATCAGCCCAAGGGAAAAAAAGCGCTGCACCATCACCGGGTGGGCTCAAACCTCCAACCTCTCGGTTAACAGCCCATCGCGCTAGCCAATTGCGCAACGGAGACAGTCGTGCTTCACTCTCACCACCATCAGAACATATCTTCAAAGCTATCAGCGCAAAGAAAAAACCAACACACAACTCCCGGGAGGGCTCGAACCTCCAACCTTTCGGTCAACAGCCTATAGCGCTAGCCCATTGCGCCATGGAGACAGTCGTGCTCTCCTCTCACCACCATCAGAACATTTCTTCAGAGCTATTAGCCCAAAGAAAAAAAAGCGCCGCCCCACCACTGGGTGGGCTCGAACCTCTAAAATTTCGGTTAATAGCCGATCGCGCTGGCCAATCGCGCCACGGAGACAGTCGTGCTCCACTCTCACCACCATGAGAACATATCTTCAAAGCTAGCAGCCCGAAGAAAAAAAGCAACACACCACTCCCGGGAGGGCTCGAACCTCCAACCTTTCGGTTAAGAGCCGATCGCGCTAGCCAATTGCGCCACGGAGACAGTCCTGCTCCACTCTCACCACCAATAGAACATATCTTCAAAGCTATCAGCCCAAAGAAAAAAGCGCTCGCACCACCACCTCCTGGGAGGGCTCGAACCTCCAACCTTTCGGTCACGCCTATCGACGCTCGCCACATTGCGCCACGGCGTACATCCGTGCTCTCCACTGCTCAACCACCATCAGAACATTACTTCAGAAGCTATCAGCCCTACAGAACAAATAAGCACCGCACCACTACGGGATGGGCTCGACCCTCCAAGCCTTTCGGTTCAACAGCCGGATCACGGATGCCCATTGCCGCCACGGCGGACAGTCCGTGCTCTCACTCTCACCACCATCAGAACATATCTTCAGAAAGCTATCCAGCCCAAGAAAAAAACGCGCCGCACCACCACCGCGGGTGGGCTCGAACCTCCAACCTTTCTGTTAACAGCCGATCGCGCTAGCCAATTGCGCTCACGGAGACAGTCGTGTCAAGGCACTCATCCACCATCAGATACATTATCTCCAAAGCTATCAGCGCAAAGGGAAACAGCGCGCAACACACAACTCCCGGGAAGGCTCGAAACTACAACCTTTCGGTTAACAGCCGATCGCGCTAGCCAATTGCGCCACGGAGACAGTCCTGCTCCACTCTCACCACCATCAGAACATATCTTCAAAGATATCAGCCCAAAAAAAGCGCCGCAGCACCACCGGGTGGGCTCGGACCTCCAACCTTTCGGTTAACAGCGGATCGCGCTAGCCAATAGCGCCACGGAGACAGTCCTGCTCCACTCTCGCCACCATCAGAACATATCTTCAAAGCTATCAGCCCAAAGAAAAAAAAAGCACACCACTCCCGGAGGGCTCGAACCTCCAACCTTTCGGTTAACAGCCGATCGCGCTAGCCAATTGCGCCACGGAGACAGTCCTGCTCCACTCTCACCACCAATAGAACATATCTTCAAAGCTATCAGCCCAAAGAAAAAAGCAACACACCACTCCTGGGAGGGCTCGAACCTCCAACCTTTCGGTCAACAGCCTATAGCGCTAGCCCATTGCGCCACGGAGACAGTCGTGCTCTCCTCTCACCACCATCAGAACATTTCTTCAGAACTATCAGCCCAAAGAAAAAAAAGCGCCGCACCACCACCGGGTGGACTCGAACCTCCAATCTTTCGGTTAACAGCCGATCGCGCTAGCCAATTGCGTCACGGAGACAGTAGTGCAGCACTCTCTGCACCATCAGAACATATCTCCAAAGCTATCAGCGCAAAGAAAAGAGCAACACACAACTCCCGGGAAGGCTCGAAACTACAACCTTTCGGTTAACAGCCGATCGCGCTAGCCAATTGCGCCACGGAGACAGTAGTGCAGCACTCCCACCTACGTCAGGACGTTTCTTCAGAGCTATCAGGCCAAACAATAAGAAGCGCCGCACCACCACCGGGTGGGCTTGAACCTCCAAACTTTAGGTTAACAGCCGAATGCGCTAGCCAATTGCGCCACGAAGACAGTCGTGCTCCACTCTCACCACCGTAAGAACATTTCTTCGGAGCTGTCAGCCCAAAGAAAAAAAGCGCCGCACCACCACCGGACGAGCTCGAACCTCCAACCTATCTGTTAAAAACAGATTGCGCTAGCCAATTGCGCCACGGAGACAGCCGTGCTTCACTCTCCCCACCATCACAACATATCTTAAACTATCAGCGCAAAGAAAAAAGCAACACACAACTCCCGGGAGGGCTCGAACCTCCAACTTTTCGGTCAACAGCCGATCGCGCTAGCCAATTGCGCCACGGAGACAGTCGTGCTCCACTCTCACCACCATCAGAACATTTCCTCAGAGTTATCAGCCCAAAGGAAAAAAAGCGCCGCACCACCACCGGGTGGGCTCGAACCTCCAACCTTTCGGTTAACAGCCCATCGCGCTAGGCAATGGCGCCACGGAGACAGTCGTGCTCCACTCTCACCACCATCAGAACATATCTTCAAAGTTATCAGCGCAAAGAAAAAAGCAACACACCACTCCCGGGAGGGCTCGAACCTCCAACCTTTCGGTTAACAGCCGATCGCGCTAGCCAATTAGGCCACGGAGACAGTCTTGCTATACTCTCACCACCAGCATAACATATCTTCAAAGCTATTGGCCCAAAGAAAAAAAAGCGCCGCACCACCCCGGGTGGGCTCGAACCTCGAACCTTTTGGGTAATAGCTGATCGCGCTAGCCAATTGCGCCACGGAGACAGTCGTGCTCCACTCTAACTACCGTCACAACATTTCTTCAGACTATCAGCCCAAAGAAAACAAAGCGCCGCACCACCACCGGGGTGGGCTCGAACCTCCAACCTTTCGGTTAACAGCCGATCGCGCTAGCCAATTGCACCACGGAGACAGTCCTGCTCCACTCTCACCACCATCAAAACATATCTTCAAAGCTATCAGCCCAAAGAAAAAAAAGCGCCGCACCACCACCGGGTGGGCTCGAAACTCCAACCGTTCGGTTAACAGCGGATCGTGCTAGCCAATTGCGCCACGGAGACAGTCCTGCTCCACTCTCACCACCATCAGAACATATCTTCAAAGCTATCAGCCCAAATAAAAAAAAGGAACACACCACTCTCGGGAGGGCTCGAACCTCCAACCTTTCGGTTAACAGCCAATCGCGCTAGCCAATTAGGCCACGGAGACTGTCTTGTAATACTCTCACCACCAGCATAACATATCTTCAAAGCTATCGGCCCAAAGAAAAAAAAGCGCCGCACCACCCCGGGTGGGCTCGAACGTCCAACCATTCGGTTAACAGCCGATCGCGCTAGCCAATTGCGCCACGGAGACAGTCGTGCTCCCTTCTCACCACCATCAGTACATTTCTCCAAAGCTATCAGCGCAAAGAAAAAAGAGCGCCGCACCACCACCGGGTGGGCTCGAACCTCCAAACTTTCGCGTAACAGCCGATCCCGCTAGCCCATTGCGCCACGGAGACAGTCGTGCTCCACTCTCACCACCATCAGAACATATCTTCAAAGCTATCAGCCCAAAGAAAAAAACCGCCACAGCACCACCGGATGGGCTCGAACCTCAAACCTTTCGGTTAACAGCCGATCGCGCTAGCCAATTGCGCTACGGAGACAGTCCTGCTCCCCTCCCACCACCGTCAGAACATATCGTCAAAGCTATCAGCCCAAATAAAAAAAAGCAACACACCACTCTCGGGAGGGCTCGAACCTCCAACCTTTCTGTTAACAGCCGATCGCGCTAGCCAATTGCGCCACAGAGACAGTCGCGCTACACCCTCACCACCGTCAGAACATTTCCTCAGAGCTATCAGCCCAAAGAAAAAAAAGCGCCGCACCACCACCGGGTGGGCTCGAACCTCCAACTTTTCGGTCAACAGCCGATCGCGCTAGCCAATTGCGCCACGGAGACAGTCGTGCTTCACTCTCACCACCATCAGAACATATCTTCAAAGCTATCAGCGCAAAGAAAAAAGCAACACACCACTCCCGGGAGGGCTCGAACCTCCAACCTTTCGGTCAACAGCCTATCGCGCTAGCCCATTGCGCCATGGAGACAGTCCTGCTCCACTCTCACCACCATCAGAACATATCTTCAAAGCTATCAGCCCAAAGAAAAAAAAGCGCCGCACCACCACCGGGTGGGCTCGAACCTCTAAAATTTCGGTTAATAGCCGATCGCGACAACAAGTCGGCCAGTAAGAGACCCTCGTTAATGAATAAGGGAAGAAGAGTATACCTAAGGGCTCGTTTTTCCTTGTTTTGACACAAATTTAATGAGGTCTAACAGACAGTAATGCTAAGGATTGTATAGGGGAAGTTATTAGA
>NW_023609104.1:0-16750 GCF_013339725.1 Rhipicephalus microplus
ACAATAGAATGTAAATAGGAAGAAAGAAAAGTGGGTGAAAAAATAATTACCAGCCGTGAGCAGGAATTGAACCTACGACCTTCGAATAACGTTTTCGATGCTCTAACCACTGAGCTATCACAGCGGCCTTCTCTCCATCCACTTTTTTGGGTGTATATGTGAATTTAGAAGTTGGAGTGTCAGTCAGCGCCATCTATAAGCCAAGCAACGAGTGTGAAAGACTCTTTTATGCGCATTTTTGGTGTCACTTAGCACGTGCACTTATTACGAGCGGGCAGCTGATTAATAGTCCCTCGTATACAACCTAATGACAAAAAATCTTCCATTACGAGACCCTCCTTAATGAATAAGGGAAAGAATTGTATACCTAAGGGCTCGTTTTTCCGTGTTTTGAGAAAATAATAATGAGATCTAACAGAGAGTGATGCCAAGAAATGTGTAGGGGAAGTTATTAGAACCAACAGAATGTAAATAAGAAGAAAGAAATGTGGGTGAAAAAATACCCAGCAGTGAGCAGGAATCGAACCTACAACCTTCGAATAACGCGTTCGATGCTCTTGCTAATGAGCTATCGCAGCGGCCTTTCCTCTATCCACTTTTTTAGGTTTATATGTGAATTTAGAAGTAGTAAAGTCAGTCAGCGCCATCTATAGGCCAAGTGACGAGTGTGAAACACACTTTTATGCGCATATTTGGTGTCACGTATCACGTGAACTTATTACGAGTGGGCAGCTGATCAATAGTCCCTCATATACAACCTAATGACAACAAGTCTGCCATTACGAGACCCTCCCTAATGAATAAGGGAAAGAAGTGTATACCTAAGGGCTCGTTTTTCTGTGTTTTGACACAATATTATTAAGATCTAACAGACAGTAATGCCACAGAATGTATAGGGGAAGTTATTATAACCAATGGAATGTAAATAAGAAGAAAGAAAAGTGGTTGAAAAAATAACCAGCCGTTAGCAGGAATCGAACCTACGACCTTCGAATAACGCGTTCGATGCTCTAACGAATGAGCTATCACAGTGGCCTTCCCTCTATCCACTTTTTGGTTTATATGTGATTTTAGAAGTAGTAGTTTCAGTCAGCGCCATCTATAAGGCCAAGCGAACGAGTGTGAAACCACTCTTTTATGCGCATGTTGGTGTCACGTAGCACGTGAAGTTATTACGAGCGGGCAGCTGATCAATTCCTCGTTACAACCTAATGACACAAGTCTGCAAATACGAGACTCTCGTAATGAATAAGGAAAGAAGTGTATACTAAAGGCTCAGTTTTTCCGTGTTTTGACCAAATAATAATGAGATCTAACAGACAGTAATGCCAAGGAATGTGTAGAGAAGTTATTAGAATCCAATGGAATGTAACTAAAAAGATAGAAAAGTGGGTGAAAAAACTAAATTAACCAGCCGTTAGCAGGAATCGAACCTACGACCTTAGATAAAGTTTTCAATGCTCTAACCACTGAGGCTATCACAGCGGCCTTCCCTCCATCCACTTTTTTGGGTTTATATGTAATTTAGAAGTAGTAGTGTCAGTAAGCGCCATCTATAAGCCAAGCGCCGAGTGTGAAACACACTTTTATGCGCAAATTTGGTGTCACGTATCACGTGAACTTATTACGAGCGGGCAGCTGATCAATAGTCCCTCGTATACAACCTAATGAAAACAAGTCTGCCATAACAAGACCCTCCTCTAATGAATAAGGAAAAGAAGTGTATACCTAAGGGCTCGGTTTTTTCGTGTTTGAGAAAATAATAATGAGATATAACTGACAGTGATGCCAAGAAATGTGTAGGGGAAGTTATTAGAACCAACTGGAATGTAAATAAGAAGAAAGAAATGCGGGTGAAAAAATAAATTACCCAGCCGTGAGCAGGAATCGAACCTAGGAATAAAGTTTCGATGCTCTAACCACTGAGCTATCACAGCGGCCCTCCCCTCTATTCACTTTTTTGGGTTTATATGTGAATTTAGAAGTAGTAGTGTATGTCAGCGCCATCTATAGGCAAGCGGACGGAGTGTGAAAGCACTCTTGTTATGCGCATATTTGTGTGTACGTATCACGTGAACCTATTACAGCGCGGGCAGCTGAATCAATAGATCCCCTCGTATAACACCCTAATACAACAAGTCTGCCATTACGAGAACCCTCCTTACTGAATAAGGGAAAGAAGTGTATACCTAAGGGGCTCGGTTTTCCTTGTGTTGAGGAAAATGGACTAATGAGATCTAACAGACAGTGATGCCAAGGAAATGTGTAGGGCAAGTTAATATAAAACCCACGGAATGTAAATAAGAAGAGAAAGAATGTGGGTGAAAAAATAAATTACCCAGCCTGTGAGCAGCATCAGTACCGATGACCTTCGAATAAAGTGTTCGCTGCCTTCTAAACCACGGAGCTAGTCACCGCGGCCTTCCCTCTATCCACTTTATGGGGTTTATATGTGAATTTAGAAAGTAGGATGTGTCAGTCCAGCGCCCATCTAGTAAGTCCAAGACGACGAGGTGGTGAAACACTCGTTTATGCGCATAGTTTGGTGTCACGTATCACCGTGAACGTATTACAAGCCGGCAGCTGATCCAATAGCCCTCGTATACAACCATGACAACAAGTCTGCCATTAGGAGACCCTCCTTAATGAATGCGGGAAAGAAGTGTATACATAAGGGCTCGTTTTTTCCGTGTTTTGAGAAAATAATAATGAGATCTAACGACAGTGATGCCAAGAAATGTGTAGGGGAGTTAGAAAAAAACCAACGGAATGTAAATAAGAGAAAGAAAGTTGGGTGAAAAAATAAATTACCCAGCCGTGACCAGCAATCGAACCTATGACCTCGAATAAAGTTTTCGATGCTCTAACCACTGAGCTATCACAGCGGCCTCCCCTCTATCCACTTTTATGGGTTTATATGTGAATTTAGAAAGTAGTGTGTATGTCAGCGCCATCTGTAAGCTAAGCGACGAGTGTGAAACACTCTTTTATTGCGCATATTTGGTGTCACGTATCCGTGAACTTATTACGAGCGGGCAGCTGATCAATAGTCCCTCGTATACAACCTAATGACAACAAGTCTGCCATTACGAGACCCTCCTTAATGAATAAGGGAAAGAAGTGTATACCTAAGGGCTCGTTTTTCCGTGTTTTGAGAAAATAATAATGAGATCTAACAGACAGTGATGCCAAGGAATGTGTAGAGGAAGTTATTAGAACCAATGGAATGTAACTAAAAAGATAGAAAGTGGGTGAAAAAATAAATTAACCAGCCGTTAGCAGGAATCGAACCTACGACCTTAGAATAAAGTTTTCAATGCTCTAATCACTGAGGTGTCACAGCAGCCTTCCCTCCATCCACTTTCTTGGGTTTATATTTGAATTCAGAAGTAGGAGTGTGAGCAGCGCCATCTATAAGCCAGACAACGAGTGTGAAACACTCTTTTATGCGCATGTTTGGTGTCACGTAGCGCGTGCACTCATTACGAGCGGGCAGCTGATCTATAGTCCTTCGTATACAACCTAATGACAACAAGTCTGCCAGTACGAGACCCTCCTTAATGAATAAGGAAAAAAGTGTATACCTAAGGGCTCGTTTTTTCGTGTTTTGACACAATATAATAAGATCTAACAGACAGTAATGCCAAGGAATGTATAGGGGAAGTTGTTAGAATCAATGGAATGTAAATAGGAAGAAAGAAAGGTGGTTGAAAAAATACCCAACCGTGAGCAGGAATCGAACCTACGACCTTCGAATAACGCGTTCGATGCTCTTACCAATGAGCTATCGCAGCGGCCTTTCCTCCATCCACTTTTTTGGGTTTATATGTAATTTAGAAGTAGTAGTGTCAGTAAGCGCCATCTATAAGCCAAGCGCCGAGTGTGAAACACACTTTTATGCGCAAATTTGGTGTCACGTATCACCGTGAACTTATTACGAGCGGGCAGCTGATCAATAGTCCCTCGTATACAACCTAATGAAAACAAGTCTGCCATACAGAGACCCTCCTAATGAATAAGGAAAAGAAGTGTATACCTAAGGGCTCGTTTTTTCGTGTTTTGAGAAAATAATAATGAGATATAACTGACAGTGATGCCAAGAAATGTGTAGGGGAAGTTATTAGAACCAACGGAATGTAAATAAGAAGAAAGAAATGCGGGTGAAAAAATAAATTACCCAGCCGTGAGCAGGAATCGAACCTAGGAATAAAGTTTTCGATGCTCTAACCACTGAGCTATCACAGCGGCCTCCCCTCTATTCACTTTTTTGGGTTTATATGTGAATTTAGAAGTAGTAGTGTATGTCAGCGCCATCTATAGGCCAAGCGACGAGTGTGAAACACTCTTTTATGCGCATATTTGGTGTCACGTATCACGTGAACTTATTACGAGCCGGCAGCTGATCAATAGCCCCTCGTATACAACCTAATGACAACAAGTCTGCCATTAGGAGACCCTCCTTAATGAATGAGGGAAAGAAGTGTATACCTAAGGGCTCGTTTTTCCGTGTTTTGAGAAAATAATAATGAGATCTAACAGACAGTGATGCCAAGGAATGTGTAGGGGAAGTTAGAAAAACCAACGGAATGTAAATAAGAAGAAAGAAATGTGGGTGAAAAAATAAATTACCCAGCCGTGAGCAGCAATCGAACCTATGACCTTCGAATAAAGTTTTCGATGCTCTAACCACTGAGCTATCACAGCGGCCTCCCCTCTATCCACTTTTATGGGTTTATATGTGAATTTAGAAGTAGTGTGTATGTCAGCGCCATCTATAGGCCAAGCGACGAGTGTGAAACACTCTTTTATGCGCATATTTGGTGTCACGTATCCCGTGAACTTATTACGAGCGGGCAGCTGATCAATAGTCCCTCGTATACAACCTAATGACAACAAGTCTGCCATTACGAGAGCCTCCTTAATGAAAAGGGGAAAGAAGTGTATACCTAAGGGCTCGTTTTTCCGTGTTTTGAGAAAATAATAATGAGATCTAACAGACATTTATGCCAAGGAATGTATAGGGGAAGTTGTTAGAACCAATGAAATGTAAATAGGAAGAAAGAAAGGTGGTTGTAGAAATACCCAGCCGTGAGCAGGAATCGAACCTACGACTTTTGATTAGCGCGTTTCGATGCTCTAACCACTGAGCTATCACAGCGGCCTTCCCTCCATCCACTTTTTCGGGTTTATATGTGAATTTAGAAGTAGGAGTGGTAGTCAGCGCCATTATAGGCCAAGCACGCGTGTGAAACACTCTTTTATGCGCATGTCTTGGTGTCACGTATCACGTGAACTTATTACGAGCGGGCAGCTGATCAATAGTCTCTCGTATACAACCTAATGACAACAAGTCTGCCATACGAGACCCTCCTAATGAATAGGGAAAAGAGTTGTATACCTAAGGCTCGTTTTTCCGTGTTTTGACGAAAATAATAATGAGATCTAACAGACAGTAATGCCAAGGAATGTGTAGAGGAAGTTATTAGAAACCAACGGAATGTAACTAAGACGAAAGCACTGTGGGTGTGACAAAATAAATTACCCGGCCGTGAGCAGAGCAATCGAACCTATGACACCTTCGAATAAGTTTTCGATGCTCTTAACACTGCGTATCCACAGCCCCGGCCTTTCCCTCTCATCCACATTTTTTGGGTTATATGTGAATTTAGCAGTTATAGTGTCAGTCAGCGCCATCTATAAGGCCAAGCGACGAGTGTGAAACACTCTTTTATGCGCAATTTTGGGGTCACGTAGCACG
Source organism: Rhipicephalus microplus (assembly GCF_013339725.1). Lineage (NCBI taxonomy): Eukaryota > Metazoa > Arthropoda > Arachnida > Ixodida > Ixodidae > Rhipicephalus > Rhipicephalus microplus. Next base: position 5,759 of record NW_023609104.1, read on the forward strand.
TGAACTTATTACGAGCGGGCAGCTGATCAATAGTCCCTCGTATACACCTAATGACAACAATCTGCCATACGAGACCCTCCTTACATGAACTAAGGAAAGAATGTATACCTAAGGGCTCGTTTTTCGTGTTTTGAGAAAATAATAATGAGATATAACTGACATGATGCCAAGAAATGTGTAGGTGAAGTTATTAGAACCAACGGAATGTAAATAAGAGAAGAATGTGGTGAAAAAATAATTACCCAGCCGTGAGCAGGAATCGAACCTAGACTTGGAATAAAGTTTCGATGCTCTAACCACTGAGCTATCACAGCGGCCTCCCCTCTATTCACTTTTTTGGGTTTATATGTGAATTTAGAAGTAGTAGTGTATGTCAGCGCCATCTATAGGCCAAGCGACGAGTGTGAAACACTCTTTTATGCGCATGTTGGTGTCACGTAGCGCGTGCAACTTATTACGAGCAGGCAGCTGATCATATAGTCCTTCGTATACAACCTACTGACAACAAGTCTGCCATACGAGACCCTCGTTAATGAATAGGTAAAGAAGTGTATACCTAAGGGCTCGTTTTTCCGTGTATTGACCCAATAATAATGAGATCTAACAGACAGTAATGCCAAGGACTGTGTATAGGGAAGTTAATAGCAACCAATAGAATGTAACTAAGAAGAAAGAAAGTGGGTGAAAAAAATAAATTACCAGCCGTGAGCAGAATCGAACCTACGACCTTCGAATAACGTTTTCGAATGCTCTAACCACTGAGCTATCACAGCGGCCTTCCTCTCCATCCACTTTTCTTGGGTGTATATGTGAATTTCAGAAGTAGGAGTGTCAGTCAGCGCCATCTATAAGCCAAGCAACGAGTGTGGAACGACTCTTTTATGCGCATTTTGGTGTCACTTAGCACGTGCACTTATTACGAGCGGCAGCTGATCAATAGTCCCTCGTATACAACCTAATGAAAACAAGTCTGCAATTTAGAAGTAGTAGTGTCAGTAAGCGCCATCTATAAGCCAAGCGCCGAGTGTGAAACACACTTTTATGCGCAAATTTGGTGTCACGTATCACGTGAACTTATTACGAGCGGGCAGCTGATCAATAGTCCCTCGTATACAACCTAATGAAAACAAGTCTGCCATAACAAGACCCTCCCTAATGAATAAGGAAAAGAAGTGTATACCTAAGGGCTCGTTTTTTCGTGTTTTGAGAAAATAATAATGAGATATAACTGACAGTGATGCCAAGAAATGTGTAGGGGAAGTTATTAGAACCAACGGAATGTAAATAAGAAGAAAGAAATGCGGGTGAAAAAATAAATTACCCAGCCGTGAGCAGGAATCGAACCTAGGAATAAAGTTTTCGATGCTCTAACCACTGAGCTATCACAGCGGCCTCCCCTCTATTCACTTTTTTGGGTTTATATGTGAATTTAGAAGTAGTAGTGTCAGTCAGCGCCATCTATAAGCCAAGCGACGAGTGTGAAACACTCTTTTATGCGCATATTTGGTGTCACGTATCACGTGAACTTATTACGAGCAGGCAGCTGATCAATAGTCCCTCGTATACAACCTAATGACAACAAGTCTGCCATTACGAGACCCTCCTTAATGAATAAGGGAAAGAAGTGTATACCTAAGGGCTCGTTTTTCCGTGTTTTGAGAAAATAATAATGAGATCTAACAGACAGTGATGCCAAGGAATGTGTAGGGGAAGTTATTAGAACCAATGGAATGTAAATAGGAAGAAAGAAAGGTGGTTGAAAAAATACCCAGCCGTGAGCAGGAATCGAACCTACGACCTTCGAATAACGCGTTCGATGCTCTAACCAATGAGCTATCACAGCGGCCTTTCCTCCATCCACTTTTTTGAGTTTATATGTGATTTTAGAAGTAGTAGTTTCAGTCAGCGCCATCTATAGGCCAAGCGACGAGTGTGAAACACTCTTTTATGCGCATGTTTGGTGTCACGTAGCACGTGAAGTTATTACGAGCGGGCAGCTGATCAATAGTCCCTCGTATACAACCTAATGACAAGAAGTCTGCAAATACGAGACTCTCGTTAATGAATAAGGGAAAAAAGTGTATACATAAAGGCTCATTTTTCCGTGTTTTGACAAAAAAATAATGAGATCTAACACACAGTAATGCCAAGAAATGTGTAGAGGAAGTTATTAGAACCAATGGAATGTAACTAAAAAGATAGAAAGTGGGTGAAAAAATAAATTAACCAGCCGTTAGCAGGAATCGAACCTACGACCTTAGAATAAAGTTTTCAATGCTCTAATCACTGAGGTGTCACAGCAGCCTTCCCTTCATCCACTTTTTTGGGTTTATATTTGAATTCAGAAGTAGGAGTGTGAGTCAGCGCCATCTATAAGCCAGACAACGAGTGTGAAACACTCTTTTATGCGCATGTTTGGTGTCACGTAGCGCGTGCACTCATTACGAGCGGGCAGCTGATCTATAGTCCTTCGTATACAACCCTAATGACAACAAGTCTGCCAGTACGAGACCCTCCTTAATGAATAAGGAAAAAAGTGTATACCTAAGGGCTCGTTTTTTCGTGTTTTGACACAATATAATAAGATCTAACAGACAGTAATGCCAAGGAATGTATAGGGGAAGTTGTTAGAATCAATGGAATGTAAATAGGAAGAAAGAAAGGTGGTTGAAAAAATACCCAACCGTGAGCAGGAGTCGAACCTACGACCTTCGAATAACGCGTTCGATGCTCTTACCAATGAGCTATCGCAGCGGCCTTTCCTCCATCCACTTTTTTGGGTTTATATGTAATTTAGAAGTAGTAGTGTCAGTCAGCGCCATCTATAAGCCAAGCGACGAGTGTGAAACACACTTTTATGCGCATATTTGGTGTCACGTATCACGTGAACTTATTACGAGCGGGCAGCTGATCAATAGTCCCTCGTATACAACCTAATGAAAACAAGTCTGCCATAACAAGACCCTCCCTAATGAATAAGGAAAAGAAGTGTATACCTAAGGGCTCGTTTTTTCGTGTTTTGAGAAAATAATAATGAGATATAACTGACAGTGATGCCAAGAAATGTGTAGGGGAAGTTATTAGAACCAACGGAATGTAAATAAGAAGAAAGAAATGCGGGTGAAAAAATAAATTACCCAGCCGTGAGCAGGAATCGAACCTAGGAATAAAGTTTTCGATGCTCTAACCACTGAGCTATCACAGCGGCCTCCCCTCTATTCACTTTTTTGGGTTTATATGTGAATTTAGAAGTAGTAGTGTATGTCAGCGCCATCTATAGGCCAAGCGACGAGTGTGAAACACTCTTTTATGCGCATATTTGGTGTCACGTATCACGTGAACTTATTACGAGCCGGCAGCTGATCAATAGCCCCTCGTATACAACCTAATGACAACAAGTCTGCCATTAGGAGACCCTCCTTAATGAATGAGGGAAAGAAGTGTATACCTAAGGGCTCGTTTTTCCGTGTTTTGAGAAAATAATAATGAGATCTAACAGACATTGATGGCAAGAAATGTGTAGGGGAAGTTAGAAAAACCAACGGAATGTAAATAAGAAGAAAGAAATGTGGGTGAAAAAATAAATTACCCAGCCGTGAGCAGCAATCGAACCTATGACCTTCGAATAAAGTTTTCGATGCTCTAACCACTGAGCTATCACAGCGGCCTCCCCTCTATCCACTTTTATGGGTTTATATGTGAATTTAGAAGTAGTGTGTATGTCAGCGCCATCTATAGGCCAAGCGTCGAGTGTGAAACACTCTTTTATGCGCATATTTGGTGTCACGTATCCCGTGAACTTATTACGAGCGGGCAGATGATCAATAGTCCCTCGTATACAACCTAATGACAACAAGTCTGCCATTACGAGAGCCTCCTTAATGAATAGGGGAAAGAAGTGTATACCTAAGGGCTCGTTTTTCCGTGTTTTGAGAAAATAATAATGAGATCTAACAGACATTTATGCAAGAATGTATAGGGAAGTTGTTAGAACCAATGAATGTAAATAGGAAGAAAGAAGGTGGTTGTAGAAATACCCAGCCGTGAGCAGGAATCGAACCTACGACTTTTGATTAGCGCGTTCGATGCTCTAACCACTGAGCTATCACAGCGGCCTTCCCTCCATCCACTTTTTCGGGTTTATATGTGAATTTAGAAGTAGGAGTTTCAGTCAGCGCCGTTTATGGGCCAAGCAACGAGTGTGAAACACTCTTTTATGCGCATGTTTGGTGTCACGTATCACGTGAACCTATTACAAGCGGGCAGCTGATCAATAGTCTCTCATATACAACCTAATGACAACAAGTCTGCCGTACGAGACCCTCAATAATGAATAAGGGAAAGAGGTATATACCTAAGGACTCGTTTTTCCGTGTTTCGACAAAATAATAATGAGATCTAACAGACAGTAATGCCAAGGAATGTGTAGAGGAAGTTATTCGAACCAATGGAATGTAACTAAAAAGAAAGATATGTGGGTGAAAAAATAAATTACCCAGCCGTAAGCAGGAATCGAACCTATGACCTTCGAATAAAGTTTTCGATGCTCTAACCACTAAGCTATCACAGCGGCCTCCCCTCTATCCACATTTTTTTGTTTATATGTGAATTTAGAAGTTATAGTGTCAGTCAGCGCCATCTATAAGCCAAGCGACGAGTGTGAAACACTCTTTCCTGCGCATGTTTGGTGTCACGTAGCACGTGAACTTATTACGAGCGGGCAGCTGATCAATAGTCTTTCGTGTACAACCTAATGACAACAAGTCTGCCAATACGAGACCCTCGTTCATGAATAAGGTATAGAAGTGTATTTCTAAGGGCTCATTTTTTCGTGTATGGACACAATAATAATGAGATCTAACAGACAGTAATGCCAAGGAATGTGTAGAGGAAGTTATTAGAACCAATGAAATGTAACTAAAAAGATAGAAAAGTGGGTGAAAAAACAAATTACCCAGCCGTTAGCAGAAATCGAACCTATGACCTTCGAATAAAGTTTTCGATGCTCTAACCACTGAGCTATCACAGCGGCCTTCCCTCCATCCACTTTTTTGGGTTTATATTTGAATTTAGAAGTAGGAGTGTCAGTCAGCGCCATCTATAAGCCAGACAACGAGTGTGAAACACTCTTTTATGCGCATGTTTGGTGTCACGTAGCGCGTGCAATTATTACGAGCAGGCAGCTGATCTATAATCCTTCGTATACAACCTAATGACAACAAGTCTGCCAGTACGAGACCCTCATTAATGAATAAGGGAAAGAGGTGTATACCTAAGGGCTCGTTTTTCCGTGTTTTGACACAATAATAATAAGATCTGACAGACAGTAATGCCAAGGAGTGTATAGGGGAAGTTAATAGCACCAATGGAATGTAAATAGGAAGAAAGAAAAGTGGGTGAGAAAAATAAATTACCAGCCGTGAGCAGGAATTGAACCTACGACCTTCGAATAACGTTTTCGATGCTCTAACCACTGAGCTATCACAGCGGCCTTCTCTCCATCCACTTTTTTGGGTGTATATGTGAATTTAGAAGTTGGAGTGTCAGTCAGCGCCATCTATAAGCCAAGCAACGAGTGTGAAAGACTCTTTTATGCGCATTTTTGGTGTCACTTAGCACGTGCACTTATTACGAGCGGGCAGCTGATTAATAGTCCCTCGTATACAACCTAATGACAAAAAATCTTCCATTACGAGACCCTCCTTAATGAATAAGGGAAAGAATTGTATACCTAAGGGCTCGTTTTTCCGTGTTTTGAGAAAATAATAATGAGATCTAACAGAGAGTGATGCCAAGAAATGTGTAGGGGAAGTATTAGAACCAACGGAATGTAAATAAGAAGAAAGAAATGTGGGTTGAAAAAATACCCAGCAGTGAGCAGGAATCGAACCTACGACCTTCGAAATAACGCGTTCGATGCTCTACCACTGAGCTATCACAGCGGCCTTCCCTCCATCCACTTTTTGGTTTATATGTGAATTTAGAAGTAGAGTGTCAGTCAGCACATCTATAGGCCAGCGACGAGGTGAAAAACGTCTTTTATGCCACTGTTTGCGTCACGTAGCACGTGAATTATTACGAGCGGGCAGCTGATCATATGTCCTCGTTACAACCTAATGACACAAGTCTGCGTAGGACCTGTTAATGATAGGGACAGTGAATTAGGCTCGTGTACTAAGGAGCGTGTATTCAGGTTCAGGACTTGTAATGACGGGTATACGTTGCAGTTGCTGCATTTTAGGAGAGTTGCTTGGCAAGCCTCTGCTTTGTGGGGTCCGGCACAACGTGGGCATGCTTGCTTGTTGTTGCACACAGCATAAACATGACCCAGTTTTAGGACAGTTGTGGCACTGTAGTGGTCTTGGATGTATGGTCGGACAACGTGACGAAATGACCAACCTTTACATGTGATGGGATGCAATCACCTTTGAAGGTCACCTTGATGCAACGGGATTTGCCAAGCCGGCATACTTGCAATATATCCGTTGCCCCAGTAGCTGGCTTTATCAGAACAGGAAGGTCTGCGTTCGGTATGGAAACATCAACGTCATAAATGACGCCTGTCGTCGTGTCACTATCCTGCGGAATGTAAGTTCTGAGATAGATGCCTCCAAGCTCAGTGACAGTTCGCAGGGTATGTAGCGCAGCCGGGTGCTCAACGTCTATGGCCAGGATATTCTTCAGTGGGTTGAGTCTAATATCCTTTATCTCATTAGGCACGATAGCTTCGAGACGCGCTGATATCACTTGCCTGTTCATGTTCTTCAGGTTGATCGAAAGTCGACAGGAACAAAAAGTATGCTATGGCGTTCAGAACTGCACGCCGCCTTCACGGTAGAGACGCTAGCTGGCGAAGACGCGCCGACCATTCTTCTTTTAGCTTTACGCTTCACTGCAGGGATGAAATCTTCGTCACTGTCTTCACTACTCGCCGTGTACAGTTCAGTGCTGTCACTGTTGCTGTCATCCTCCCGGCTGTTACGCTTCCTTGAGGTTGACGTCGAAGGTGACGCCAAGTCCGGATTGCGTACGGTGGGGCCTGGATCCATCGCTGCCCGCAGGAGAGCGATGATCCTCCGATAAAACGTAAATTCACACAAAAAACACCAAACGAAATAGGCAGCGTTCGGTAGAAATACACTTCGTCGTCGTCCTCAAATAAGAGAAAGAAGTGTATATCTAAGGGCTCCTTTTCCGTGTTTTACACAATATTAATGAGATCTAACAGAGAGTAATGCCAAGGAATGTATAGGAGAAAGTGTTAGAACGAATGGAATGTAAATAGGAAGGACGAAAAGTGGGTGAAAAACACACCAGCCGTTAACAGGAATCGAATCTACGACCTTTGAATAACGCGTTCGATGCTCTAACCACTGAGCTATCACAGCGGCCTTCCCTCCATCCACGTTTTTGGGTTTATATGTGAATTTAGAAGTAGGAGTGTCAGTCAGCGCCATCTATAGGACAGCGACGAGTGTGAAACACTGTTTTATGCGCACGTTTGGCATCACGTAGCACGTGAACTTATTACGAGCGGGCAGCTGATCAATTGTCCCTCGTATACAACCTAATGATACCAAGTCCGCCGTACGAGATCCTCGTTAATGTATAAGGGAAAGAAGTGTATACCTAAGGGCTCGTTTTCCCGTGTTTTGATACAATATTAATGGGATCTAACAGACAGTAATGCCAAGGAATGTATAGGAGAAGGTATTAGAACCAATGTAATGTAAAAAGGAAGAAAAAAAAGTGGGTGAAAAACCAACCAGCCGTGAACAGGAATCGAACCTACGACCTTCGAATAACGCGTTCGATGCTCTAACCACTGAGCTATCAAAGCGGCCTTCACTCGATCCACTTTTTTGGTTTATATGTGAATTTAGAAGTAGGAGTGTCAGTCAGCGCCATCTATAAGCCAAGCGACGATTATGAAACACTCTTTTATGCACATGTTTGGCGTGACGTAGCACGTGAACTTATTACGAGCGGCAGCTGATCAATAGTCCCTCGTATACAACCTAATGACACCAAGTTTGCCAGTGAGACCCTCGTTTATGAATAACGGAAAGAAGTGTTACTAAGGGCTCCGTTTTTCCGTGTTTGACACAATAATTAATGAGATCTTACGAGACAGTAATGCCAAGGAATATATAGGGAAGTAAGTTAGAACCAATAGAATGTAAATAAGGAAGAAAGAAAAGTGGGTGAAAAAACAACCAGCCGTGAGTACGAAACGAACCTACGACCTTCGAACAACGCGTTCGATGCTCTAATTACTGAGCTATCACAGCGGCCTTCCCTCCATCCACTCATTTTGGGATTTATATGTCAATTTAGAAGTAGGAGTGTCATTCAGCGCCATCTATAAGCCAAGCGACGAGTGTGAAACACTCTTTTGTGCGCATGTTTGACGTCACGTAGCACGTGAATTTACTACGAGTGGGCAGATGATCAGTAGTCCCTTGTATACAACCTAATGACAACAAATCTGCCACTACGAGACCCTAGTGAATGAATAAGAGAAAGAAGTGTATACCTCAGGGCTCGTTTTTCCGTGTTTGAGACAATATTTATGAGATCTAACAGATAACAATGCCAAGGAATGTGTAGGGGTATTTATTAGAACCAATGGAATGTAAATGAGAAGAAAGAAGAGTGGTTGAAAAACCAACCAGCCGCGAGCAGGAATCGAACCTACGACCTTCGAAAAACGCGTTCGATGCTTGAACCACTGAGCTATCAAAGCGGCCTTCCCTCGATTCACTTTTTTGGTTTATATGTGAATTTAGAAGTAGGAGTGTCATTCAGCGCGATCTATAAGCCAGCGACGAGTGTGAAACACTCGTTTATGCACATGTTTAGCGTCACGTAGCACGTGAACTTATTACGAGCGGGCAGCTGATCAATAGTTCCTCGTATACAACCTAATGACACCAAGTCTGCCAGTACGAGACCCTCGTTAATGAATAAGGGAAAGAAGTGTATACCTAAGGGCTCGTTTTTCCGTGTTTGACACAATTATAATGAGATCTAACAGACAGTAAGGCCAAAGAATTTATAGGGGAAGTTATTAGAACCAATGGAATGTAAATAAAAAGAAAGAAAAGTGGGTGAAAAAACAACCAGCCGTGAGCAGGAATCGAACCTACGACCTTCGAATAACACGTTCGTTGCTATAACTACTGAGCTATCACAGCGGCCTTGCCTCCATCCACTTTTTTTGTTTTTATGTCAATTTAGAAGTAGGAGTGTCATTCAGCGCCATCTATAAGCCAAGCGACGAGTGTGAAACACTCTTTTATGCGCCTGTTTGGCGTCACGTAGCACGTGAACTTATTACGAGCTGGCCGCTCATCAATGGTCTCTCGTATACAACCTAAGGACAACAAGTCTGCCAGAACGAGACCCTCGTTAATGAATAAGGGAAAAAAGTGTATACCTGACGGCTCGTTTTTCCGTGTTTGACACAATATTAATGAGATCTAACAGACAGTAATGCCAAGGATTGTATAGGGCAAGTTATTAGAACCAATGGAATGTAAATAGGAAGAAAGAAAAGTGGGTGAAAAACAACCAGCCGTGAGCAGGAATCGAACCTACGACCTTCGAATAACGCGTTCAATGCTCGAACCACTGAGCTATCAAACCGGCCTTCCCTCGATCCACTTTTTTGCTTTATATGTGAATTATGAAGTAGGGGTGTCAGTAAGCGCCATCTATGGGCCAAGCGACGAGTGTGAAACACTCTTTTATGCACATGTTTAGCGTCACGTAGCACGTGAACTTATTACGAGCGGGCAGCTGATCAATAGTTCCTCGTATACAACCTAATGACACCAAGTCTGCCAGTACGAGACCCTCGTTTATGAATAAGGGAAAGAAGTGTATACCTAAGGGGTTAGTTTTTCCGTGTTTGAGACAATATTTATGAGGTCTAACAGATAGTAATGCCAAGGAATGTGTAGGGAAGTTATTAGAACCAGTGGAATGTAAATGAGAAGAAAGAAAAGCGGCTGAAAAACCAACCAGCTGCGAGCAGGAATCAAATCTACGACCTTCAAATAACGCGTTCGAAGCTCGAACCACTGAGCTATCAAAGCGGCCTTCAATCGATCCACTTTTTTGGTTTATATGTGAATTTAGAAGTAGGAGTGTCAGTCAGCGCGACCTATAAGCCAGCGACGAGTGTTAAACACTTTTTTATGCACATGTTTAGCGTCACGTAGCACGTGAACTTATTACGAGCGGGAAGCTGATCAATAGTTCCTCGTATACAACCTAATGACACCAAGTCTGCCAGTACGAGACCCTCGTTAATGAATAAGGGAAAGAAGTGTATACCTAAGGGCTCGTTTTTTCGTGTTTGACACAATTATAATGAGATCTAACAGACAGTAAGGCCAAAGAATTTATAGGGAAAGTTATTAGAACCAATGGAATGTAAATAGGAAGAAAGAAAAGTGGATGAAAAAACAACCAGCCGTGAGCGGGAATCGAACCTACGACCTTCGAATAACGCGTTCAATGCTCGGAACCACTGAGCTATCAAACCGGCCTTCCCTCGATCCACTTTTTTGCTTTATATGTGAATTTAGAAGTAGGAGTGTCAGTCAGCGCCATCTATAGGACAGCGACGAGTGTGAAACACTGTTTTATGCGCACGTTTGGCATCACGTAGCAAGTGAACTTATTACGAGCGGGCAGCTGATCTATGGTCCCTCGTATACAACCTAATGACACCAAGTCTGCCAGTACGAGACCCTCGTTAATGAATCAGAGAAAGAAGTGTATATCTAAGGGCTTCTTTTCCGTGTTTTTCACATTATTAATGAGATCTAACAGAGAGTAGTGCCAAGGAATGTATAAGGGAAGTTATTAGAACCAAAGGATCGTAAATAAGAAGAAAGATAGGTGGGCGAGAAACCAACCAGTCGTGAGCAGGAATCGAACCTACGACCTTCGAATAACACGTTCGATGCTCGAACCACTGAG
>NW_023609105.1:0-22469 GCF_013339725.1 Rhipicephalus microplus
TGTATGCGTGCGTGTGTTTATATATGTGTGGGTGGGTGTTTTCCAAATTTTGCGACGTCTACAATATGTATACAAACAAGTAGCGCCTATTGGTCACCGTAAAAAGATCAAGTTTATGTCAAATATCTGAATATCGCTACAAAGTTCCGGCGCCCTAGGCGGATGGTTCATATAGCGTTCACAGCGTGCTACTGGGGAGAATGTTATCGAAGGTACTTACATTTAGGTACTCCGTAATACTCATGAGCTGTTCCGTACTAAGAAAAAACTGTTCCTAGAATAGAAATGCAGCTCGTATTAGGAATGAGGCGATTTCATTTGTTCTTACAACGCCTCCTAAAAAAAGTATGCCTGAATCATGAGCCACGAACGCACTGCCCTACCCCCTGATTTTACCCTCCTCCTTCGGTACGAAGGCGAGTGTCTCCGACGGCCGCTCCTGCGAACACAGCATTGCTCTCACAGTTGCCTCCGAGCAGCCGTGATGTCACGTGACAGAGCAGTACGGTTATGTCACGCAACTGAGCGGTACGGAGGCCAGCGGTCTCATGCAACGGCCGGTCTTAACACAAGGCAGGAGGCATGACCTCCGAGATTGCATTGGCAGGACGCTCCCGATTGAAGAGAGACGTTCCTGGCATAGTTTTTCTAGGAGGCGTTGGTTCTTATGAAGGTAATAACCATCACATCAGTAAATGCTTCAAGGCCATACTTACAGTTTACTATGCCACTGAAACAGTAGCAAACTGCAGTAAAAAAACCGAGAAAACCGAGAAAGTTTATGACTCAGAAGAACTAGAAAGTCATAATAAAGCACGTAATATTAAAAATTCTACTTGAGCTTGCTTATGCGGTAAGGAGTCATTTAAGGAAGGAAAATAAACGACACGCTTTAAAAAAGTGTTGCACAGCATGCGCAATTTATTGATCAGTAGCCAGCACCTTTCAAAGCGGAGACATGTCTGATAATGCATACGCTGCAGCATAAAAGTGAAGTAACGCCCATATAGGCTTCGGTAAAAACACTAGCGCCTGGTACGCCATTGAGATATGTGATATGGCAATGTTAAATGTTCGAGGCGGCTTCTATACAGGGCTTATGTACCTGGTATGCACATCATGCCATGTGCCGATTAAAGCATTTTTGCCATAAAGTCCCTTCAACTTCTGTAATCATCACTGTATTTCGAGAGATGCGCACCCCACATTTATATAACAAATGACGCAGTCAACTCAACTCAAGTTGATTTACATGAAGTGTGTCACTGTTCACAGCGCCACCTACTTCGTGTGAGAATCGCCGTTAGAGCTAATTATGTTCTCAGGAAACGACACGCTGACTCTACGAAAATAAAATGCATCTTGATGGTACGCGGGTCATTTGGTCCCTACCTGAGCCTGCAAGAGGTCGCAAAAATGACACAACATAATAATGTGCACATCCACTGAGAAATGTTTACAGAAAAGCAGCTATGATCAATGCTTTCCGTGCGTAGTCGATAGGAAAATATGAACATCATAAAACTGCGCACGCTGCCCTCCCTCTTTTCTTCATGATGTTTCTCATCCGCTTCGCTCCATGAAGATGCACTCTTATTAGTCTGACGAGGTGTGCAATAACTCTGATCGGCGAGAGAACGCGCAGAAACAGAGATGAAAAAAGAGGGATAAAAAGAGCAATAAAAAAGAGATAGAAAGGAAAACAGAAATTATTGGTGAAAAGTATTTTTTTTTTCGCCGAGGCGACTTTTAGACACGCCTACCCGCTATCTCATAGCGAACGTACTAATATCTCGACTATCCAGCCACGCAGGCTGAGCACATCATATTGTTGTGTAATATATTGAAGCAAGGGAGAGGAATACGGAAGTCCGGATGAGAAGGAGTGATGTTAGAATTGGTTGAGAGAAAGAGTACAGAGTGAGAGAGGGGAGATAGAGAGACACAGAGAGAGAACAAGAGATAGATCGAAAGAAAGGGAAGAGCCGGAGAAAAGGAATACATGGCTAAAGAAAAATCAAGAGAAAAACAGCGTGATGAAGGAAGAGAAAATGAAATCTCTATACACAGAGCGAAGAAATAAAAAAAGGAAGGAGGCTAGAGACTATCTAAACAGATATTAGAAACAGAAATGCAAAGGGCACGGAGACAGTTAGAGAGAAAGAGAAGAAAATACAGAAAGATACCACGAAAAAAAGAAAGTAATCAACAGACACAATGGAGAAAAAAATAAGAGAGAAAGTATGGCCGTGTATGGTACAGCAAGTAACATTTGTCGTGTGGTGCAGAAAGGAAGCTTCCATATTCACGAATCAGTACACGCTTTCTTGTCTTGTCTTGTCTTGTCTCCTAGGAGATCTTGGCTCATACCCACATGGGGGATTGGCTACACTGTACCTCATAATAGATCATTTTTCACAACGCTTGCTAAAAAATTAAGAGAAATTAGATAGAAACAATAATAATGTTCCTTTGAAAAAACGTGAAAAAAATTGCAGAAAAATGCGATAAACCAGAATATATAAAACAAATTAACAAGAATGCGGAAGGGGGAGAAAGAATTGAATATATCTGGCAGTACCACTAGCAGCGTATCCTTCCGGTTGCCTGAATGAATTTATGTAGCGCTGACAGAATAGCACTGCGGCCCACACCCAGCTGACTGGCTCTAAACGATAATAGGGTGGATGTATTGACTGGCAATACGAGCATACCATCGGTCTTTCAAGAATTATTCGGCGCAGTGAGGCGAAGCGGCGGCATGTCTTCCTATTCTTGATCATCTTCGTTCTCTTTGCCGTCTGCTTCACTCTCAGAAAATATGCGCCACTTCGACCGCCGGGCACGAACCGCTCTTTTGTGACCCAGCCTGACGTGAGAGTGCAAAAATGTGCAAATCTATTATACCAATAGAAATTATATGGAAACTCCTGGCTGGTTTTTGGTGTCGCCGTCACCGTCCTGTCTTTTATATGTTTATACATAACAAATATCACTAAGAAAAATATTTCGGAGAAGCATATTTCTATTTGCGAAATCAAACAGGTGTCCTTTCGCTTTACATCGCGTGGCGGTTCGCTCAGCGCCCCGCCATGGTGGTCTAGTTGCTAAGGTGCTCGGCTGCTGATCCGCAGGTCGCGGGTTCAAATGCCGGCTGCGGCGGCTGCATTTTTGTTGGAGGCATAAATGTTGTAGGCCCGTGTTCTCATATTTGGGTGCACGGTAAAGAGCCCCAGGTGGTCGAAATCTCCGGGGCCCTCCACCATGGTGTCTCTCATAATCATATGGTGGTTTGGGACGTTAAACCCCATATATCAATCAAATCAATCGGTTCGCTCAGCCACAGAAGCGTGTGTTCTTGGGATTACTAACTGCGCGCTCTACAGGGTGTCCCACGTAACTTGAGCCAGAATTTAAATATATACCGGAACACGTAATTACGACGCGACCAAACGCATGTTGCTCACCGTTGCCTGGAGTTAGTCAGACAATTTTTTGTGTTCTCATTTATTTTTAAATAGTTATTGTTAATTAACTAACTTTTAAATACAAAGATGCATAAAAAGTTTAATGAGATAGTTGAATATCGGATTGCAAAACGTCCGATTAAACAGTATTGAATTTTATATCTATTAGGTATTAGTGTTTTTCTTCTAATTGCAAATGCCCGCGAAATAAAAAAATTACCACGTGACAAACCCACTCGTGCGTCTCTGCGCGCAATGATTCTAGTGCTTCCAAACGTTCTGAGTACGAACGATCATAGCATTTGCCCCATTGTGCTGTTTCGGCAGGGCCGCAACAATCGTGGTGACTTTGCGATGAACACGTTTTGCTATCAGCCACAAAAATAATAACCGCTGTGACTGCTTGTCGCAGTCATAAACCGGTGCGAAGGAAGCGTGTCGTTTGTATCCAGAAGGTTAGGAAGCACTGGAACCATGACGCACGAGCTAGTTTGTCACGTGGTATTTTTTTTGCGGGCATTTGAAGTTAGCAGAACTACACTAATACCTTACAGATAGAAAGCTCAAGACTGTCTAAGCGTACGTTTTGCAAACCAATCTACAACTTTCTCACTGAATTTTTTTCTATCTTCGGTTCTTGAAACGTTACTTAATTAAACATATTTATTGAACCATATTTTAGAACACAAAAAATAGTCTGACTAACTACAGGTAATGATAAGTAACATGGCTTGGATCGCATCGTAATTGCGTGTTCCGGCATATTTATAAACTCTTGCTCAAGTTACGCTGTAAACCCTGTATATATAAACCATATACCACTGGCGGTACGCTGATCTCGGAAGAATATTAGCTTGTTCTTTGTGTTAGAATGGTCGTAGTGCGCGTTCGGTGCCCAGCGCGTAGAGATCTGCGCGCTAATCTCTACGCCTATGTAACCCTAGGGGCTGTAGTCACACGTGTGTGCAATCGTTCGGTTGGTGTGTGTAGGGGTGGGGGGCGGCAGTTTGTAATGATGACTTTTCGCCGAAAAAAGGCGTTTATCTCACAAGGCAAACAAAGGTCGCTTTACTCACTATAGGCCCCATTCGCGAAAGAAACTCAGGTTTTAGTCAAACATGGTGGCGCACTGACTGTGAAACTCGTGAACTCGCGCTCTTACGGTGTATTCCTGCGCACAGGTATCGTGCGTCCTTTTTTGTTTGAGCAGTGCGTTAAGTGCCGATCGTTCAACGTTGTTCGTTCACGCTCATCCTGCGTGTCTTCGTTTCGTGTGTCTTGTGTACTTGAGCAGTGCGCTGCTTACCGTTCATCGTAGGACATTCCAATTTTTCGGCATCGCATTCATGGCTTTGCCTTTGCAAAAACACTGGACTATTCTTTTATTGCGATAGCAATGATATAAACATTCTCGGCTGGATTTTACCACCGTCATCGGCGTCGCCGACCAACGTCGTCCACCTTATATGTATACGTATTTATATATATGAAGACGCAATAAGGAAAAAATACACTAGAAAAACACTACAGTGCGAGAATCGAACGTCCGACCTTTTGCCTCTGAGTGCATGGCATTAGCCACTGAGCCACGAAGGAGCACCGCCTTCGCCTCATCGTGGCGACGCGGCGACGCGCACTCATGCGTTTATCTCTCATGCGTACTTTGTCTAGTGAAGGCGCTATACGCTCAAGCGTGCACGCGCTTATCACGTGATGGGGAGAAGGGTATACCTTGGCCTTTCAGCGGAACGATTCAGTTGTAGTTACCGGGCCCAAAAGGTTACTGCACTTGCTTCACTGTCTTTGTTTGCGGAAAGGCATGTTTCGTAGACACAGCAAAGTAACAACGGAGACATTTATTCGCGTTCATCTGTACCTACGAGTACGCCTCGTGCGTCATTTGTGCGTGAGGAAAGCGGGGCACATGCCCCGCCGCGGTGGTCTAGTGGCTAAGGTACTCGGCTGCTGACCGCAGGGCGCGGGTTCGAATCCCGGCTGCGGCGGCTGCATTTCCGATGGAGGCGGAAATGTTGTAGGCCCGTGTGCTCAGATTTGGGTGCACGTTAAAGAACCCAGGTGGTCGAAATTTCCGGAGCCCTCCACTACGGCGTCTCTCATAATCATAGAGTGGTTTTGGGACGTTAAACCCCACATATCAATCAATCAAAGTGGGGCACGTTTCGATCTGCTTGCCGTTCTTCGCGTGACATTCCAATTTGTTGGTGTCGCAATCATTGCTTCACCTTTGCGGCAAAGCTGTGACTTTTTCATAGGGAAGAGCTGTGCATTTGCGCCGGCACAGCACCTCGTGTTGAAGAAAGAGGAAACCAGAGTGCATCAATGCTTTTTGGTTATGAGACTCCTTCGTAATAAAATGGGAAGTGCTTGCTATGTTGCCGCAGTGGCCGCGAGGTGGCGCCAGGAGCGCGTAAGGACATGGAACAACCTCCTAACAATGCAGACTACGCGTGGGAATATTGCAACAGAACAGAAGGCAGCAGAAAGGGGGGTGGTACTGGGGCATTCATTCATAAAAGTAAAGACTGGCAAAGGGTCAGGCAGGAGTGCAAGGAACATTTATGGCTGAAAGGGAAAGTGGCAGGGCAAATGACACTCCTTGGTTTCGTGTACTTGTGGACGGGAGCAAAGGCCAGAGAGGAAAACCAGGCAATATTAGAATGTATATCAAATGACATTCAGGAGTTAGGAGTAGAGTGCAAGATAATTATACTAGGAGATATGAATGTGCACATAGAAGATATAGATGGGTATACCGACCCGACAGGCAAAATAATCATGGATATGTGTGAAAGGCTTGATTTGATCATTTGCATCAGAACCGAGAAGTGTGAAGGGCAAATAAAAGGGAGGAAGGAAGGCTGCAGTCTACGATAGATTACGCACTGATGTCACATAGGATGTATGATAAGCTCAAGGGAATGCACATAGATGGAGGTGGCTCCAGAAGTCTGGGTAGTGATCACAAACGTATCAAGCTAAGTTTGGAAGAGCTGTGAAAGTGAGAAGGAGACAAGATGAGCAATCTCAGGAAAATTTTTATTCAGAAAGGCAAATTAAAATAGCCACTAAACAAATTGAGAAAGTAATCACTGAGGATAATAAAACAGTGTGGACATACACGAATCTAATTAGACTGAGCTAGAGCTTGTTAAGGCATGTGACAAGTCACCCCGGAAAAGAAGACAATAACCCAAAAGTTGGGGGGATGAGGAAGTTAAGAGAGCCATAGCAAAACGTCAGGAAGCCTCTTGGAAACACAGAAATGCTAAGCAGCGGGGTGAACAGGCAGATGATGTTGAAAGAAAATGGGAAATCTTTTTAAGCTGTAGAAGGGATGCATCCCTTCTGATCAATGAAAAGGTAAGAATAAAGGAAGCTCAGTGGCTGGCAGAAGTACATAAAAAAGATAGAAAGGCAGCTGCGAAATTTTGGAACCTTCTAAACTTCCTAAGAAATGAAAGGAGCCTAGAGCAGACCTGCAGACCTTTACAACTACAGCTCAAGGTGCTAGGCTAGATGGAGACGAAGCTATTGAATATATAAGAACAAGGGTGACAGAAAAGTTTCAACAAAGAAGTGCTTTATGCACCACAATAGGCAAGAATGAATCAAGTGGCGCAATGGCTCCATTTTCACAACGAGAGTGGGAAAGGGCTGAGAAAAGGGTTCCTAGTAGTACATCAATAGGCCCAGATGGCATTCCAATTATACTGATAAGACACTAGGTTCGAAGTCTAAGCAGGCTTCGAGATAGGCAGTGAAAACAATAATAATCGGTGGATAAGTTCCCGATGCATGGAAACTTAGGAGGATGAGCATGATCTATAATGAAAAGGGGACACAGCTGACATATACAACTACCGTCCTATAACAGTGACATCAGTGATCTACAGGCTGGCGATGCAGATTATAAAGGAAAGACTGCAGTCGTGTATAGGGAATAAGGGGGTGCTGGGGGAACTGCAGAATGGGTTTCTGATACACAGGAGGTTGGAAGACAATCTGTTCTCACTGACGCAGTGCACGAAATAGCAGAAAAGGAACACAGGCCCCTGTTGCTATCATTTTTGGATATTAAGGGAACGTACGATAGCGTGGTGCAAGAGGAGTTGTGGGGAATACTGGACACACTAGGCGTGGAAGATGTAGTCACTAATCTTTTAAAGGATATCTATAAAGGTAACAAGGTAGTTATAAAGTGGCGAAAACAGGTATCCAAGTCTGCAGAGGTAAAACGGGGGCTACAGCAGGGGTGTCTTCTGTCACCCTTACTATTCATGCTGTACCTACAAGGATTAAAGTCCAAATTAGAGAAAAATGGACTGGGATTCAACCTCTCTTTCGTCAAACAAGGAAACCTCATTGAACAGGCACTACCAGCATTGACGTACGCAGATCATATAGTGCTAATGGCTGACAACAAGAAAGATTAGAAATTAAGCAACGTGGAATGGGTAGGCTTGTCTTAAGAGCTCACGGGAATACACCAAATCAGGGAGCACAAGGTGATATGGTATGG
This sequence comes from Rhipicephalus microplus, assembly GCF_013339725.1. Classification (NCBI taxonomy): domain Eukaryota; kingdom Metazoa; phylum Arthropoda; class Arachnida; order Ixodida; family Ixodidae; genus Rhipicephalus; species Rhipicephalus microplus. Next base: position 8,008 of record NW_023609105.1, read on the forward strand.
ACATCATTTGAGGGCAGAGAAGCTAGCAGCAACATAAAATTTGAGAAGTGATTAAGAGAAGTGGGGGAGGAGCGTTGGGCAAGGAAGGTTTTCAGCTACTTGTACATGAAGAATGTTGATACAAATGGAGGAAGCGAACGAGAAAATTGACTGCTAAATACTTAGACAACACCAGGGGGCCAAACCAAAAAGAATTATCGGTTAAGAATAAGGCGAAGGAAGCTGAGACTGACATGTAGATAATTGGCATGATTAGGACGTCCGCACTAGAGATCTATCAAACCTTTAAGCAGGAAATTTCCAAGGAAAGGATCTATGATAACACTCGGGTTAGTTCTCTACTGTTTGAGGCCAGGAGGGGAGTATTGCGAAGCAAGACATCAGGCCAAATGCGAAGGGTAGACACGGTATGCAGTGCGTGTGGAGAGGAAGAAGAACTGCTGAACGCTTGATAATGTTCTGTAAAGGGATTCACCCTATAAATCAGTATGATGGCGCAGAATTCTTGAAAGCACTGGGTTTTAAAGACAGGGAGGGCAAAATGAACTTTAAGCGGGTAGAAATAAGAAGGGCATTTTCTGATTGGTGGCTAAAGTCAAGGAAAAAGTGAAAATTAAACCCTTCAGTGCAAAGTACGAATCCTCCACCCTCTATTTAAAGGGAAAAAAATGAATCTATTTTTTGGTTCATTAGGTATTACGGCTTGATGGCACTAGCCACCGCCCGATCTAAAGGGTACAGCCATATCCTTACATCCATCCATCCATCGGCATTGAGGAGAGCTTCGTTGCGTAGGGCGAGCTAGTGACGTGACTATTCTGGCATCGGCGTTCAGTTTACCCCGTTTTTTTTTCTAAATTTGGGCGACTGCCAGCTGTTGGAACAGTATTGTCACGTGAACGATGATACCAATGTCTTGCTTTGTGCAGATTTGTTGGTCTGGCTAGAGAGGTGCGAGCGAAATGTGTGTTCGACGAGGGACGGCGATGAAAATTTTGGACGAATAGAAACGTGCAATACCGCGACAGCCAGCTGGTGGATTTACCTGCGGGTCTGAAAACGTGAGACTGTGCGAGAAAGATTTTTATGCCACCAACGTTGTTCGGACTGAGGAGAGAATAAAGCAAAATGTGCACATGTAACGCGAGAATGCAAGTGTTGCTGGTTGGAGCTCTTTCTTTCGCAGCTTGCTAGTTTCTAAAGTTTATTGGCCGGTAATAGGTGCTCTGCGTTGTGTTTATTTGTTTGCGGTTGTTGAAGATCTTTTTTCTATTTACATTCAATCAATATTAAAAATGATAATGCCTTTTTTTATTCACATTATTCGCTTTGTTTTTGTTTGTTAATTTTGATAGCTTGCTGTCTTCATTTTCTGGCTTGCACAGTGCTTTTTTCTTATAGAAGAGGTGTCATTCATGTCTATCTGCTTTCTGATGTTGTTTTGTAGTATTTTTTCACTTGTTTAATCCAAGTGTTCTTCCTTCAGTTGTTGTAATTTAGTGGCTCGACACTATGAAGTTCTTAAACATACGCGGTGATGAGTCATCTGGTGTTTCACGTCCCGAAACCACGACATGAATATGAGAAACACCGTAGCGCAGAGTTCGGGAAATTTCGACCATTTGGTGTTTCTTAACTTGCACTGGCATCGCGCAGTACACGGGCTTCTACCAGATTTTCTCCGTTGAAATGCAAATTCCGTGGCCGGGATCGAACGCGCGACCTTCAAGTCAGCGATCGACCACTCTAGCCACAGTGCCAACAGGCGGACTAGACCTATGAATTGAAATAAGTATTCATAAAAAAAGTGTGGACTCGTTTTGAGTTGGCATCTCCTTGAATTTGCGCGTTTTGGAGTATTCTGCTTATGTTCCGTTTTTTTTTGCATTTTGAATGAGTCGAAAGCGTGACAGTAGACCTTTTATTGTGAGCCATGTGTTTAATTTCTCTGTATTACAGAAACCAGCGTCGTCTCATTAACAAGCCTTTCTCTATGAGCAGTGTTTATCATTAAATTCAATGCATCACCCTGGTGCAAACGTAGTTCATCTAAGCAGTGAATGCAACGGACGTCGTGATTTGTGAAGGTGCAAACATACCCGAGTGCCTTGGCTTAACTGCACAATGTAGAGCACGAGACACTTGCTCTCGTGGAATATTGTCCACATTGTCCTTCTAAATGTGAAAGTTACACGTCGGAAATGATCAGAACGTGGTTTTAAAGTCAGAAATTGGGCTAGGTTTCACACCCTATACAGATTAACGTGTGTTGACACTGCACATAAACGTTAAATTCCCAAAGCATTCGTCATTCCCCAATTCAAGTGTGGGGAAAACTATTTGTGTAGGTACCAATGGAGTGAGCTTCGCTCTCATGCACTGTAAACACAGGAATATAGAGCTTTTATCTTCTGTGATGTGGTCATGTACCACACCATGGGTGATTTTGAATAGCGCGGTGAGAACGAGCCTGACTGTCGTTGTGAGACTTCATTAGGTGAGTTGGTAGGGTTACGAGGCTTGTGTAGTGTCAGAAGTTTACGGAACCTCATATCGTGGCTTTAAATTAGTACTATCACGCTTCAACGCAAACAGGTTAGAGACCACACTGGAATAACGTATGCAAGGACTATTGCTGCGTCTAACATGACTGAATCATCGCTGGCTTGGTTTCTTCAATGAAACTAGTGAAAATAAGTTTTACACGTCCATAGAACAGCCACATAATATATCAGGTGAAGTGTGAGGGATAGTCAAAATATGCGGCTTTGTGAAAGATAAACTATTGCTCGAGCCGGCACAGCATTCCACGAGAGCACCACAGGCGAACAGATGCCCTCGTGGTTGCCTGCGGCAAACACTAGCGACGTACTATGTCCCTGTATAAAACTACGGGCGTAGTTTTCATGACCAAAGAAACGTGGAGGACTCTGATGGAGCTAAGCGCAACATTGAGAAAGAGTTAGAAAGCTCCAGAATAAAGAAGAGAGAGGTCTAGCAGCGAATAGAAAAACCTCCACATCCTACCCTGTCTGGTGAACGAGAAGGAGGGCAGACAGGCAACAGTGTGCAGCCTTATGTGCACTCTCGTTTCGTTGCGCCAGTTTATGTGACTTTTCACGCTCACATCGATATTTGTATCACTGGCATGCGGACGGCATTACTCAATCAATGCTGCAGCCTTTGGCTCTATATGAAAGAATTGCCATCTAGCGCGTCGCAAAGATATAGGTGACCAACTTTGTGCACCGTTAGTTGACTACGCCATATTTCTTCAAATTAAAGCTTTTTTTATCGGCATGAAGTTCTGATAGCACGCATAGAATGGTGCTCCAGAGCACACCCCTGCTGTTTGCAGAAACTCTCTGATGGATCTCGTGATTGTTAACCATGGTTGCTGGTAATAGTCAATTGTTTAGTTAACAAAGGCATAGTTTATATATATTTATATATATATTTCTTACCATTTCGTGAGCGCATGGCTCAGAAAGGCACCTAGCCATCGTCCTGCCGCCGCGTGCAGGGCGTGGAGTTCTTGTTCTTCGGTGCACTGAAGTTTTGCAGTAGCTCGAGCAATCGCGCACCGGAATACCACGGGTAGAGACGACTCGCCTTTCACAGCGTGCTCTCAAACTCCTGACGTGCATGTAACCTCAGGCTTCTTTCACTCCCTGTGCAGCTACCGTTTAACGTACCAAAACCAACTATAATTCTAAGATACTCTTAGTCGATGGCTCTGGAATGTCGATCACCTGGGCTGCGTCAGCGTGCACCTTAATTTGAGTACATGGGCTCCTGTTCAGCTTTCAGTGCCACGTTAGGGCCAAACAAGGGAACAAGCGCTAAACGCGTGGCAAGAAGTTCCTTTAAACTCCACTCCTAGTTGACAAATTGAAAAATAAACTTTGCGGCGATTGATTCGCTGGCCAATAAATACCAATTCGAATGGAGACTGGTGGTCTCTAAGAAAAGTGGTTCAGGGCCACTTTAACTAACTTGTAGGTTGTGAATACTGCCATGTTCCTTTCTCAGCTTTGTTATCGCCCGTACACTACGTCAATGCAACCGCCCCTACGATGTTTGAGAAGTATCGAGGCTGTAGTAGATCGTTTTGTTAAGATTACGCTCACTTCGGGAACATTATATATATTCTGGAACCTACGTCGCCGCTAGCATACCGCTAGAATATTCGGTGGTCAAGGGTATGAATGCCGACCACGCTTCGTCGCTGTCAGTTGATCGACGGCCGATGCTCTTTCGTCATATCAGTGCCAGTGTCATCAGTTATGCTAGCCGGTCACTATCAAAAGCATAAACCAACAATTCTTACAACAGAAAAGCATGCCTTGCAACTATCTGGGCTGCATCGAAGTTTTGCCCCTACCTTCAAGCAGTGCCCTTCACCGTTGTGAGTGACCGCCACGCCTAGTGTTGACTAGCTAACTTGAAAGACCCTTCAGGTCTCCTCGCAAGTGGAGCCTGAGATCTTCAGGAATTTCCACACTACCGTCGTTTACAAGTCTGGAAGAAAACACTCTGAACCGAATGCTGTCTCGTGCACCTGGCACACTACCGCCGAAGGACAACCTGGACGATGACAGTTTCTTAGTAATCATATGTGCTTGACAACGTCACCAAGCGATAGAGAGCTGACCGGGAACTTAAGAGCCTGTAGAATACCTCAAGGGCAAGGCCGCTATTGTCCCAAAAGTATTCAAACGAGGAGTTTGAGTCATTTTCTTCCGGAACGGTGTTCTTCTGAAGAGAAACTTCTCGCCAACTACCTCGTCGTAGTACTTTCAGGCGTTACGTCCAGACGTTTTGGGTGCTCTACACGACGACCCGACGGCTGGACACCTCGGTGTTTCCCGTTACGCTTGCAAGAATACAGGAAAAGTACTATTTGCCACGTCTTTCCACCGACGTCACTCGTAATGTGAAGACATGCTGGGACTGCGAACGATGAAACACACCGACGACAAGGCCAGCCGGACTTCTCCAGCCCATCGAGCCGCCTCACCGGCCAATCCAGCAAATCGGCATGGACTTACTGGGGCCGTTCCGACGTCGAATTCCGGGAAAGAGGTATGGCATTTACGAAGGAACAAACTCAGGCCATCCTCAGGTACAACCAGCAAGTCAACGCCGATTACGGCCTACCATCCACAGACTAATGGCTTCACTGAGCGTCCTAATAAGACCATCGCAATATGCCGGCTATTGTACGTCAACGTCAAGCGCAAAATGTGGGATCAAATCTTTCCATACGTGACCTTTGCGTACAAATACGGCCGTCTAAGCAACAACGCAGATGACGCCGTACTAGTCGGTCTAGGAAGAAGCCCGGCAACGACGCCGACGCTTTGCTTCCAACGTCGCTGACGAAAGTATCTCGGCGTCACCACCTACCTTCAGCGGGCGGCAGCATATCGTCAAATCGCCTTTTTCCGCATCAAGAATCGGCCGGGCGACCGGACAGCCGCTATTACAATCTTCGACGAAGCTCCGTGCAGTACCTGCCCGGGGATGTTGTATGGGTTGGGATGCCGATACGCCAACGTGTGCTCAGTGAAAAACTTCTACGACGGTACTTGGGACTGTACAAGGCGTAGTTCGACGTCTCAGCCCACTCGGCTATGAGGTTGCTCCCGACGGCATTACGAACTCTCAACGGCGCCGCGCTCGACCAGAAGTCGTTCATATGTGTGCCTCAAGCTATTTTATGCACGAACCGGAGGACTGTGTTTTCTTGTTGTTGCTGTGCTTTATCGCATGTACTTATTGTATATTGTCTTTATTTTATCTTTGATTTTTGTTAAAGCATCAGGACGATGCTTTTTTTCAGATGGGGCGAATGCCACGTTTGTTTCTCAAGCTTTGTTATCGCCCCGTTACACTACGTTCAGCCCGAACCGTGCTTATTATGTTTGAGAAGCTTCGAGGCTGAAGTAGATCATTTTAAGATTACGCGCACTTCATTAGCATTACATATATTTCTGGAACCTACGCCGCCGCTAGCGATAACGCTACAATATTCAATGACAAGGGTATAAATGCCAACACGCTTCGCCCGCTTGTCAGTTGATGACGGCCGACACCCTGCTCAACCGCTATCAGTTCCAGTGTCTCGCTGTTATCTTACTTCCCATTTACGTGGGCCACGGGTTCGGCTGCCGAATAAATAGATTAATCTTCAAAGGGGTGGGGTAGGGGGAAGTGCTGTTTGTTCTTCTTCGTCGACATCGCGGCCCCGTGACAATTGGAATGCCATAGTGGTTCTTTCCTGTAAGTGGTGAGCGGCAATTTAGTTTCCACTTTTCTAATTGAGTGTGGGCAATGGGGTTTTCTTATTGCCACTTTGATTGTTGTTACTTAATATTTTACTTGTAACTGATGCCATCGTTACAATTTTTAAACGCATCAACCCCAACGTAATGTATTTTTTTCCTTTCTTCGCGTTGCATGTGAAGTTTTCAGCTAATGCCATCTACGAATATGTATCTAAATTCATATGTAATGTACCGAAGAATGTTTTCATTTAGATTCATAAATTAAGGGTCCCAGATACCACGTGGCAGGGAGGCACTGCACGTATTGAAAACAAGATTCCTTTTATGAGCTCGTTGAGCAAATCGGTGGAGCACATTTTTTTTAAATCTTAGAATACGTTTTAACAGCACTTTACAGATGATTTAGTTCTATGACACGGCTCTCTTTTCGAGAAACATGCCACTTTGAGAGCAACAGGAAGTCGAACGAGGTACTTACGGCTGTTTTTGAGAAAAAGCGATGGTGCCTTTGACCATGCAGTTGCGCACGTGCTCTTTTATTGCAGTCGTGCTCTGTAAGAAAATTTTAATGCTTTAATGCACTGAATTTAATGCGCTGAATCAGTGCAGGTAGAAATAAGAAAAATGAAAATTTCGACGAATGATCAATAGAAGCTTCCCAGTGTAGCTCGAGAGCGTAAGTAGTGGGTAATCTGCGTTTTCAAATTACCCGCCTGCTGTCTGTTGCTCATCAACATTACGGCATGACCGCCACACTCACTGACAAATCAAAGCTAAGAGAACTTCAACTTTTACAATAATTTGTTTTGAGTGATTTACCTAGTTGAGAATAATTATGCACATTACAAATCTGTCAGTTAGGGATCACTAGATGTCCTTTTTATCTTGCGAATGTCACGATGACGCGTAGATGTTTCTTTCCAGGGAAAAATATCCCTGCACAGAACCATACAACAATTTCGCATATGAAACGATCGCAACGTGTACTACTCTATATCACTATTAGACGACGTAATCTGAAATGTCGTTCAAAACTAAACACTCGCAGTAATTACCGAGGAACCCGGTTATAGCCCTGGCGATACTACCTCTCTACGAAACTTCATATTTCCATAATTGCAATTACGCAGTGTTGCGATTGCAAGTCTATACTCTTATATGTTCTGTCCATTCGTGTAAACTTATCTGAACAGCTTGCTACAAGCACAAAGCTTCTTTTTTTTTCAAACTAAAAAAGAACTTATGTACGTTCTTGCCACGGGTGCTTGCGTACGCGTAGCAGAGCCTGTATCCAATGCAAATCTTCTCGGCAAGCTGAAAGAGACAAGGCGCATCTTCAATGAACATTCATGTAGTAAATTATAGAGTGACAGGTAATGCCCAAAAGTGCTGTGCAGTTCTCGATAAGTGCACAACTTGGAAAGTTTGCAACATGTGGGGATGAAATGTGTTACCCTAATAGTCTGCAAGCCGTGAGAACTGGTGTTGTGTGAGTTTTTCCCTGATCGAGAAAAGTACTGGTTAGTTTCACTGGGTATTGAACTTTCACACAATTCAAGAACAGAGTTCCCAGCATATGGCTTCTGATTTCTAAATTATGAGATATTTCTGAAGGTCGACGACCAGGGTAGCTGATTGGCGAATTGCAGTCTGTGTTAATAATAATTAAAAATACTAATAATGATTGGCGAATCGCAGTCTGCGTTAATATTAATAATCAATCATTTGTTCAAAATTATGTTTAACAGGCTCAAAACAACCATAGCTAGAAGTAGCGTTACAGCACCATCTAAAGTATCCTAACTAAACTGCAGTTTGTACTTCTATGAGACAGCGCCGTCTATATTACGGTTCCAGAGATACTGCCTTCCTTTTTTTTTCTTGCCTCCTTCCTCGGTTTCTCGTCTCTTCTTGTCTCAGTAGGACAACGTTAGACAAAGAGGAGCTTCGCCCCTAGAAAATCATACCATATCCACGATTTGATTAATGACGATGAGTGGAGGAAGATACGGAGGACTATTAAACACCGTACGTCATCTACCCGATCATGAAAAGACGCATATACATAATTGTTTAATAATCACAATGTACAGATGACGTTACATGTCTATATGGATATTCATTTGGATGTCCATAGGGATATACATGTCTATGTGAATTTATATGGATATTCAAAGCGGCTAGGCCTCAATGAGCTTCGCCCCTAAAAGGAGTTTTACCGCGAGGGTGAAGTCATGATTTTGACGGCGATAAATTGAAATGTTATGCAAAAGCTAAACAGCCGTGATGACCTTGCAACGCACTTCTAAAGCCCAAAGTATGCCCAAAAAGAAAATTTCGTTTTTGGGCATTCTTGAGAGAACAATCAGAAAAGTTGTGATCCCAGCTCATGGTATTAGCTCTGCCCTTTTAAAAAGATGCCGACCAATAATGCGACATATCATCTATTTATGTTATTAGGACTTCATTCCCTGTTAAAAAGTTGCATAGTTGAGTGATACCACAAGCCACCATGGTCGACGATATTTGTGTTTGTGTGTGTTTGCCTGACATCTTTAACGCCTCGTACTCTTTGCAAAAATGTGGGTGTTGTGTGTATGAATACAATTCTATTGTGACAAATTATACCGTGCGCAGTTCTCACAGCTGCAGGCGACGATTCCATAGATCAAGGCAAAAACAAGGAGACGCGTAGCTGTTTGGTAAAACACTTCCTTGTCAGGATAACAGCCTGGGTTCAGCGCGCTGCGACCCTAAAATTTTTATTGTTTACTTTATATCCATAATTTCCAATAGCTAAAACGGACAAGACAATTTGCGCTTACAACTGATGACCTCGACAAAAGTGTCCACGCTAGAATTTCTGCGAACCAAGCTTTTCAGAGCTATGCTGTTGAAATATCCATCAGCAACAGCGTCAGCAAAGTCTGCTGCAGCGTAGATTGCGTGCTGCCTTACACACATGTGATTGGTATTTTGCTTCTAAGCCTTCTGACAAAATATGGTACAGTGGACTTTACGCCACTGTATCGGCAGAAGGTGTTCTAGGAGATTTTTGAATGGCCAATGCTACGGTGTCAACGTTGAAGTTCTGTGTAAGTGGAAATAAAAAAGAAATATCATGGTGTGCGTCGCATGTTTTATGGGTGAGGTAAAGCATGCGGTCAGTGGCCGCCATGGTAAATGAATCGCTTCACACTAAGATAAGATACGTCCCACCGGTTTTTCGTAGAGCGAGAGGCGCATAGAGGTATGAGTCGGACGGGTGAGGGGAGAGGGTGCGTTCCTTCGGGAGGGAATCCTCACTTTGACTAAAAGTTACGCATGCGTTCTTCTAGAAAGGATGAAAAAAATGGCTCATTTGTGCGTGCTGTGCTTTCGTGATTTGATTGATATGTGGGGTTTAATGTTCCAAAACCACCATATGATTATGAGAGACGCGGTAGTGGAGGGCTCCGGAAATTTCGACCACCTGGCGTTCTTCAACTTGCCCCAAATCTGAGCACGCGGGCCTACAACATTTCCGCCTCCATCGGAAATGCAGCCGCCGCAGCACCATGCTTTCGTATTAATATTTGCGTTGAATCTACGCACCCGGAAAATCACTTGGCTCGTTTCAGTGGCCGTGTTTTATTTTTTTTTATCGCAGTCACTGCTTAGCTACTGCGGAAAAACTAGGACGTTCGCTCTACATTTTCGGATGCGGTATATCTGAGGATCGAAATCATTGTTCCCAGTTAAAGATTTCAGGCTTCTTCGGGAAAAAACTATTCACCATTTCCCGAAGAGAAACCTGATGAGATGTCAAGCAGCAGTGGTGTGCACGGCGTTGACCGGCTGAAACGCCCGTCGGCGTAACTGTCTTCTGTGCTACGTTGTTTAGTGTCAGTATATATATATATATATATATATATATTAATAAGATATATAATATATATATATATATATATATATATTATATATATATATATATATATTATTATATATATATAGTCTAGTAGATCCTCCGTGCGCGGTCACAACGTGGTTTATTTCGACGTTTCGACCTAGAGTCTGGCCTATATATATATATATATAACACGGTATTTTGTTATTGTAATGTTATCTTACACATCTTTGTCAGTGTTCCAACTGCCTTCTATAGGGTTTACTGGCCTCTTCAAGCTGAACATGAACAGCTCTTAGCCAGCAAACCTCTCCAGAACTTGTCTTTTTTGGGGAAAGAAAAAAATATTTTGATTTATTTCACGCGGGTGCTGAAAGAATAGGGAGCCAACATGTGCCCACGTCTCAATTTTTAGGGTTGTGACAGGTTCAATCATGGTTGCTTACAACAGGCTAAAACGACGGCCATACTTGACAGGCCGCCATGTTGGTTCTCAGCAGTCACTCGTTATATCATGGAGGAAGGAAATACTGAGGATAGGTTTATCGTATCCCAATTCATTGCGAGAAGTGAGGCGGAAATGATGTCAAATATGGGGCAAACAAAGTAGTATGGGGTAAACAAGAAAGCAGACGCTCTGGGGCGTGCTTTTTCGCACTGGTTCGCTTATGCGCAGACTTTAGGTCCCAGAGTAAACTTAAGGCTCATGGTGTGGTTGCATGCAGTAAAATGTTGCCAACACACGTTTTCCGATCTTTTCGTGCGTGGCAGGCCCGAGCGCGATGTGCTGAAAGTGGAGAGTTTTTGTGCAGTAGCGCAGAGAAAGCACCGGTACTAGCCATAATCAAAATCATTCAGCTGCAGCATCATGACATTCAAACCCAACATGGCAGTGACTTACGTGTTCTGCACACTGAAGGGCTTTTTTTCTTTTCTGAAGCCTGATTTGCAGATCTACGGGCTGATTAGCAATTTTTGGTCGTATACATGGGGCAAACGTGGAAACGCATGATTTTAGGAGCTTGCTTCATAGATATTCCGTGCTACGCCAACCGTAACTTCACGTCGGAAGGAAGAAATCACTCTATTGTATGCGGGATCATGCACGTAGTAAGTGCGTGATTCCAGTGTGCTCACAACTAACACGCAACGAGCGCACACCGCACACTCTGATCTAAAAACGCGAAATGAGGCCTACAACATAAAACAAAAGTTCGCGTGTGTTCTCTGTTGACGCAATGAGTAAGAACCAATGGAGCGTATAGCTGAGCTACGCATGCAAATGTCATGCATTATTGATCAGCAGTGAAGCGAACGTACGTGAAAAGTGGCACAGGTACGTCCGGCAGTGTACGCGATTCGCACCAAGTTTATATAAGAGTTGGGTATTGCACAGATTTTCTAGAAAATCACGCAAAATAAGCAGCATTCACGAATTCACTTGCCGCCGGCGCGGCTTAAGGCCGCTGCGTGAGGGAAATCACTATGTGTCAATCTGATTTGCACTAGGAGGCGGTACGCGTGTGTTTGTGATGTGGCGGCTTCACGAATGTGACGTCATGGGGTTTCCTTAGTTTTGCCTTCCTCTGTCGTTCACATTAGGGCTTCGTGCATTTCAAGGAGAAGGGGGTGGTTTTAGGGGCGAAGCTCCTTATAGCGGCACCCGTTAGTCCCCGTAGTATGTAACAGTATAACATTTTGACTTCCAAGATGGTGCTAGTGAGAGACTTCTTCTGTACGTTGTTGAACAATAAAAATTAGTGCTAAATGTACATGTCAATGGCTGCTAATGGGAAATGAGACACAGGGGCATTCGGATTTTAGTTAACGCGCAGGCTGTGATCACCATTAGCAGCCATTGGCACGTACATTGAGCACTATCAGACAAGAAAGGGTTGCTACTTTATACTCGCTGGGTGTAACCTCCTTAGCTTTAGAAAGGTTAAGCAAGCGTTGAGCCGCAGTGCCATGAATACAACGAACTTGTATATACCATGAATGAACTCGAGGTGGTTAAAAATGGGAAGCAGATACGAAGCGCAAGCCGTAAGAAAGTAAAAGCCGAATTCTCCGCCTCTCATTTCCCATTAGCAGCCATTGGCATAAACATTGAGCACTTTCTGACTGAAAAGTTTGCTACGTCACACTCGCTGGGCGTAACTCCTTGGTTTTTGAAAGCTTTAGCGAGCGTTCGGCCGCAGTGCCGTGAATACAGTGAACTAGTATATACCATGAACTCGAGATGGTTAAAGGTGGGAAGTGGACCCGAAGCGCAAGCCGTAAGAAAGTGCGCGTGTGCCACCTCTCGTGTAGTCCTTGGAATGTCCCCTGGATGGCGGTGGTTCTATATGGGGAATATATGATGAAAAGATGCGAGATGGTGGTACTTGGAGTGTTGAATAGATGGACGAACGGACACATAGACAGATGCATGGAGGGATGCATGAACGGACGCAGGGGTGGCTGCATGGACGAATGCCGGGACGGACGCACGAACAGACGCACGCACGGCCGGCTGATGGACGCATGAACGGTCACACTGACGGATGCATGGACGGACGGATGAAAGAGCGAATGGACGGACAAATTCTTCGCCCCACTCTCCATCATTCACTCCGTGGATATGCTGACATTTTTTTTATATTGCAAGTTATGAAAGCTGGAGGGGTGTTTTCTGAAGTTAGCCGCCTTTTTGCAGAACAGAAAAACATCACAGCGTATCTACGGAGTGAAAAATGATCAGTTGGGCGAAGCGTTCGTCAGTCCATCCGCGCGTTCTTCCTTTCATGCGTCCGTCGATACATCTGTGCATGCCTCCGTCCTTCTGTGTGTTCGCCTGTCTGTCTGTCCGTCAGTCCGTCCACCCGTCCGTCCAACTGTGCTTTCGTCTGTCTGTGTCTGTCCCCGTCCGTCCGTCTATTCGTACGGACAGCGTTTCCGTCGGCTAAAGCAAATCGAGAAGCGGAACAGTCTCCAGATGGTTTCGCATTGCGGCGCACAGAACCCTGGTATTTACACTAGAAAGTTCTTGTAGGTGCGCTTAGTGCAGCGATGGTGTCGTAGCGAAAGCTAAGGTGTTGTCAACTGCAGTTCATACCGCAGTTTGCACACTCACGCAAACATGCAGCTGGTGCTGTGCGGTGGAGCAGGAACGCTGGGCCGCAAGAACCAACATAGCGCTTGTTGCAATGAAAACAGGGACTGGTAACATTGTGTTTTAGCGGGCAATGGCAAGTGGTGGGTCCAAGGCTGACCACCCTAAAAAATGGAGACACGTGCACATGAAGGCTCACTGTGGAAGAACGGTTTGAAGCGAAACTTGGGGTAGCGTTTACTCGAGTAAACATCTATTTGAAGCGCAAAGACACAGGAGATGGAACACGTTGAAGACGCTTGCGCTCGACTTCCTTAGCGCGCATCTCGTCGGGTTACCAGTGCCACGCCTGTAATCTCGAATGCCATCGGTGTTCCTGACTCGCACCTCTTCGCCGTCATTGATCATCCACTGCCTGAGTTTGCGTTCAAGCCCCGCCGGGTGGTCTAGTGGCTAAGGTACTCGGCTGCTAACCCGCCGGTCGCGGGATCGCATCCCGGCTGCGGCGGCTGCATTCTGATGGAGGCGGAAATGTTGTAGGGCCGTGTGCTCAGATTTGGGCGCACGTTAAAGAACCCAGGTGGTCGAAATTTCCGGAGCCCTCTACTACGGCGTCTCTCATAATCATATGGTGGTTTTGGGACGTTAAACCGCACATATCAATCAAGCTTGCGTTCAACTCCCTGGCTTGCGCTTTGTCGGCCCTGACGTCACCATTCGCGAACGCGATCCGCTTCGCTAACCCTCACAACGCCAGCGACCGCTGGGCAAGGTACGCGCACACTAGTGGTCCCGCCCTTCGGCTTGATCACGCAGCAAGCTGCGGAGCACTGTTCACTGTCGGCACCACAAGTTTCCTGAAGCGCACGCAACGCACGCACCACGCGGCTTCTTCTCGCCGAAAGACGAAGAAAGAGTAGGCATGGGTGAGACGATGCCCATCATAGAAGTGGACTTGAGCATCACGATCAGTGGAGAGCGTGAAGCGAGAGACACGCGCGGTGATCGTGCGGCAGGCGAGAGAGAAAGACGTCACTCTGCACTGCTAGGAGGTTGTGAGCTACTTGGCACCGCTTCAACACCTGCAGCAAAGGGAACGGTGCTAATGGAAGGAAAGCGGTACACAGGCTACTCAAAGAGCTGCTTCACATATAAAAAAATGGCAGCATATCCAAGGTGTATTTTACATTAT